>APFE031261878.1:0-42928 GCA_000404065.3 Pinus taeda
CCTTCTATTTGGTTGAAAGTGAAAACAAAAGAGAAGGAGGAGGCTGAAAAGATTGTGGCAAAATGTTTTTTGTGGAGTGATCAACATTACCAAGAACAACCCATTCTATCATTCCATCTTTGAAGCCACTACTATCTTTGGTCTGGGGTACAAGGACCCTTCCTATAATGAGTTGAGAGGGCCTCTCCTTCAAGGGGAAAAGGTTGATTGCACAAAGAGATTGGGATAGCTTTTGGAAACATGGGAGAGCACAAGGTGCATTATTATGTCGGATGTTTGGACATATGGGAAGGGCAGGTCTACTTTCAATTTCTTGGTTAATTGTTGTAAGGGGAATGTTGTCACAAAATCTAGCAGGCCTTGTGAGGGGACTCGCCAGGCAAGGTCCATACCCTATGGCAACAATGAGGAAGGGTTGCCCTTGTCACCTCAGCAACCTTCCTCTTGTTGTTTAATGGAATTTCACCACAAGGGAGGCTTCCTTGTATTCACCTATATGGGAATTTTGGTTAGGAGGCTCAAGGTGATATAAATGACCTAGGGAAAGATACTTTAAAGCCAAAATAGACTCGAATCTTCTTTATGAAGGAGCAAGTATTCTAACCTAGACTAACCAAGGACTACTACAAGTTAGGGTTAATTGATAGGCAATGATAAAGAATATCTGGACATGTAGCAGTCAAAGAAAGGATTCCCTCAGTAAATTAAGTCAACAAAGATCTAGAGGAACCCTAAGATGGGATTCAAATTGAAGCTTCGCTAGGGACTAGGGTTTTAATGGCACAAAGGAGCTAAGAAAATATGACACCAACCCTAAATAGGGAAGTTTAACCATTGTCAATGCTAGATTTTGCGATTGGAGTGTTCAAGAGGCTAAACCTTGGACCCACAACGATCCATTGAAACTCAACATTTATGACAATTTGGCCCTAGGAAACCTTAGGAACTTGCCTTACAAAGCCTAGGAGAGGTAAAGAAAAGGAAAGTATTCAAGTTTTGATGGATTTTGATCGACACAACCTTGGCCAGTGCCTAATCCTACAAGGGCTAATGGAGTTTTAGGGCAAATTTTAAAGGAAGATGAAAATTTGATTGGAATAAGGAGGGAGGAGGATATTTTTCTTTTGTAAAACCCTAGCTACCTTTTTTGTGAGGGGAGAAATTAAGTATAGAAGATGTACCCCAAGAGTTCTTTGATCAGTTTCGAGGAAGAATAACTTTGACACACAAAATTTCACTAAGATTTCCAATAAACAATATGCATTTAGACATGAAACATTTTAGAAACCCTAGCATAAATTCATTCACATGCAAAATATAGAAAAATCAGCAATAAACTTACAAATTCCACCAAGAAACTCTTCTTTCAATCCCAAAAAGGTGTCTCCAATGCAAAATTCAATCTCGAATATAAATATTCTCCATAAAAATCACATTGTACCAAGTAGTGAGTTAGACAAAGGCAATTCACACTCTCTCTAAGGAGGTTGAATTCACATGTGTGATGATGATAAAATGAAGTGGAGGGATCCTCTGCTTATATGAGGTCTATCTCTTTACTTTTACAAGATAATTAAGCTTACAAGCCCTAATACAAGCTTATTCTTGAGTGTTTGACAAGGCAAGAGGTTGAAAGCCAACCTCATAGCTCAAACCAATAAAATAATGCCATAAATGCCCATACGTCTGGGTTAATTTCCTCTACAAGGATGACCTCATCTCCATTTTTAGCAATAAATGCCACAATAAAGTGTGGAATTGGCTAAGGAGATGCTCCACCACCATAATCAACTATAAATCATAAGGAGAAGCCTCAAGAAGTACCTCCATGTCCCAAAACTATGCTCCAGGTGCCCTACATTACCCTCTCAAGTTGTAGATGGGTGACATGGCACCTTCTTTTTCCAATGTTGGGGTTGGAGGATTGAGTACAAGTCCTCCTTTGTCGTCCTGGGGATGACCATTGTGATATGGACTTTGGAACAAGCAACACCCATCAAACAGTGTCAAGGCTAGCCTGGGGACATCCTGGGTCTATTGGGTACAACATCAAGTAATTCCAACAACAAGCAAGAGGATCCCAATGTTTCAGCATCTAAGGGTGCTTTGGGGTGTCAATCATCTTGTGGAATTGTTAAAGTACCCAACGCTTTGCTGTAGAGCGGCAACACTTCATCTGCAAGGTCATCACTGCTCTTTGAAAGATGCAAAACGACCTGGGCAATGGAGTGATGTAAGGTGCCCTCAAGTGCCTCTGCTATTGTGTGAAGAAACACTTGGAAAAAACATCTCAAGATCAAGTGAAGATCACCAATCATTAGGGACAAATTACAATGATCATAGATGCATCATAGTGGACCATACTTAATGTTAGGGACATAATTACACTTCAACTTGAGATCACCTTCAAATATCTAACTAGACCAATTCCTGTAAAAGTGTTCCCTACTTGTGTTAGGGATGGCTAGATGGTCAATTGTATTAGGTGTTTCTAGCCCCTAAGGGGAAGTGACAAATCCTAGGTCAACTATTCAATCAATAGGTGCTTGTGATAATAGTGGCAATGGAGGGGAAGGAATTTAGGGCAAGGTGACACGACCAAGGAACTAGCTGATGGGGGTCCAACATCTTCAGTGTATAGATGTAAGGAGAAAGCAAATGTGGAGGCATGAGTTGCCCCTTTCCTCAACCTGCTTTTTTCACCCCTTTGATGTGCCTTTTACTTCTTTTTGATAATGCTTTGGCTGTGAGTATAGCTTAGGAGCCCAATATTTCTTTTAATGGTTTAGCCTTTATTTACCCTCCAATGGTGAGACAACTTATCGCTCAACAAGGTTGGGAGATGCAAGAGTTCCTTTATTATGTGACAGAGCATCAAGTGCTCAAGGAATCGGGTGACGATTAATGAGGGGGGTAGAGCTCATGCTAGGCTTTTTTCCATGCGCTAATTATTGTCTTAGGCATCTTTTTCATTTCATTGTGGCCATTTGTTGCTTTTAACATCCTTTTAGCTAAATCAACCTCTAGGTAAAAAATTTCGGCCTACACTCAAGGATGAGGATAAAAGAGTGCCAATACCAATGAACCAATGATCACATGCCCGAAGAATGGAGATGAGATTTAGGGAATGATGGAAAGTGGTATGGAATATCATTGACATGCTACTTCAATCAAATTTTTCCAAGTAGTGCCCTTCCTATAACCCTAAGGCCTCAGAGGAGGTCCCACTGGACTAGGGCTGAAAACTAATTCCCATAGTGAAGTGAAAGAACAATTTTACAGTCAAGATCTGTCAATCATTCAGATCACCACTTTATTCATATTATAATGCTTGAAACATTAAGTCAAAGTGCATGATTGCAAGATGGTTAAAGTACCTATCAAAGGATGATCCACTTTCCTTCAAAAGGAATGCCAGATGGTTGAGAAGTGTTTGATTGTTGCAAATGGTGGAGAATCCTAGCACAAATGTAGGGTTGCTAGCTAGCTCGCTATCCAAAGAAGGAGAAATTTTTTCTCCCATGGGGTTACCCACATTTTGGTGGTTGACAGGGACAAAGTTTATCAAGTTTGTTGATCCATCTACATATGTTAAAGATGCACAATTACCATATGACTTGTTGGATAGCTTCATTGATGAGATAGGTCTGTGATATGTTTTCCAAGTCATTACGAACAATGCTACGAACTGTATTGCTATTGGGAAGTTGCTCATAGATAGGTATTGAACCTTATATTGGACTCATTATACTAGTCATTGAATTGGTTTGATGAGAAAAGACATGGGACAAAATCCTTGAATTAAGGAAACTGTTGAGTTGGCTTGGAGTGTTACCCCCTCCCACACATATATAATCATACATATGTTCTTTGCTCATGAGATGGTTCATAGGAAATAAGAAGTTGGTCCATCCTGCCTGTTATCACTCAGTATTTTCTCAAGGTTAAAGAAAGAAATCATTGAGGTAACTACAAACCACTTTTGGAGATCAGGACCTAGCCTTCCTGATGCTCAGAGAGAGGGCTCTCTCTTTAAAATTTAACTTTGTTTTAGTTAAGATGTTTTAGGCTAGCTATGATTGTTCAAGGGGTGTTTGATTTGTGTTTGTGACTGGGTGGTGGGATCTGCTTAGACAGATGGATAATTGATGTCTTTTAGACCATTGGGCTATGGAGTCAACTAATAAGGAAGCAAAACTGGATTAACTCACTAGAGGGGATGTTCCAAGGGCAAGATAGTAGAGTGTTTTTCAGATCTCTGAGACAGAGGGGTGAAAGGGTTTGATTCAGGGTGAGAGAGCAGTTAAGGGTTCTCAGACCTAGATAATGAATGAGGAATGAAGGGGTAATCAAAATCAAAGGGCAATTAAGAATCCTTTAACCTGGATATTCATGAAATCAATCTAAACCAAAGAGCAATTAAGAATTCTTTAATTTAAATATCAGAAGAAAATATTCAAATGCATAACTGTTAAGACAGAGTGTAATTAAACAAGTTTTGAAATATTATTCCAGTTATAACATTTAGATTGAGAAATGTTATCACTCTGATAATTCCTTTGAAGTAATAAGAAGGAATAACCAAAGGTAACCACTATCCACTTTTAGAAATGTTATCACTCTAATAATTCCTTTGAAGTAATAAGAAGGAATAACCAAAGGTAACCACTATCCACTTTTAAAAATGTTATCACTCTGATAATTCCTTTGAAGTAATAAGAAGGAATAACCAAAGGTAACCACTGCTCAGAGAGGGCTCTCTCTTTAAGATTTAACTTTGTTTTAGTTAAGATGTTTTATGCTAGTTATGATTGTTCAAGGGGTGTTTGATTTGTGTTTGAGATTGGGTGGTGGGATCTGCTTAGGCAGATGGATAAATTGATGTCTTTTAGACTATTGGGTTATGGAGTTAATTAATAAGGAAGCAAAACTGGATTAACTCACTAAAGGGGATGTTCCAAGGGCAAAATAGCAGAGTGTTTTTCAGATCTTTGAGACAAAGGGGTGAAAGGGTTTCACTTGGGGTGAGAGAGCAGTTAAGGGTTCGCAGACCCGGATAATGAATGAGGAATGAAGGGGTAATCAAAATCAAAGGGAAATTAAGAATCCTTTAACTTGGATATTCATGAAATCAATCTAAACCAAAGAGCAATTAAGAATTCTTTAATTTAAATATCAGAAGAAAACATTCAAATGCATAACTGTTAAGACAAAGTGTAATTAAACAAGTTCTGAAATATTATTCCAGATATAACGTTTAGATTGAGAAAAACATTAAAGATTATGAATAACTTGAGAAAAATGACAACAACACATGAGAATACTTGTCTGAAAATCGCTTAACACATGAATCCTTTGAAATGTTTGATCTTTATTCATCAATCCAACTTGTTGGCTCAACAAATGATACAATAACCTTCTGGGTCTTCTGATAAAAAATTCTATAGAAATTTCTAATAGAATCCACCCTACATTCTTCGAATTGTGAAGTATTTATACAAAAGTTTATTACAAAATATCTCAAATTAATTTGAGATTTAATCTAGGAAATAAAAATATCTTCTTGCAAAAAGATAAAGACAGCTATTGAATTGCTTCATGATGTCCCTTTTATTTTGGTACGGTTGGTTTTTATGGTTTGATTTTTAGCCCTTTATGCTGCTTTGTTGTTTTATTTTTCACGCTGGAAGCTTCATTTACTTTTGGCTTTCATTTGATACACTTTGACCCCGCCGATCTGTCTTCATCCTTTTACCATGTTGTTTTACTTTTATTGTACAATAACCTTTTTACTGCATATTTCTATAGTAAATTAGTTAATTTCTCCCATGCTTCAGCATTAGGTAATTGGATTTTTAGCATCCTCCTATATATTTCATCTGCCTCAGTGTATTTGGCAAAAGTAGGCTTATTGATAAACAAGTGTTTTACCTCATGTTGGAGGTAAAACAAATTTTCAAATGTTTGGTAGAGTACTTTGCCTATTGGCAATGCCTTCATTGATGATGTATTGACCTGATCTTTTTCTAGTTATCTGATTTTCTTGTTGTAATCCTCCTGTGTCATGAGCTTGTCATTAATTACTAAGGGACTGGGTAATCCCTTTTCTCTCAAAATTTGGAACTTAGCCATAAATCTGTCGATAGCTATCTACATATTCTGACACTTATCCTCTAAGTTTTGCATTAAGTTCCTCTTGGAGAGGATCTAACCTCCAAAATTGTTTCTGTTCTATCCTCTATTTCTAATTCCCAAAGCTCATACTTATTCCTGCTGTTAAGGAAGTGGATAATTTTGGCTGCCTCTTTTGGCATTTCTCCCAATTCTTCTTTTACTCTTTGGATGGCCTCTGTAGCCATCTTTATCAACTCTACTTGCTCAAAAATCACCTGAATAGATGGCCAAATATCACTGATAGAGTCAATGATATTGGCCCATAATAGTTCCTTAGCTTGCCCAAGGGGTTCTTTTAGTGTTAGGTCCTTTTCCGTGGCTTTCAATCTCTCACTCATCCTGACAGCTTTTTGCACTTCTTCTTTGTGCATGATTTTGGCAAGCTTGTAATCAGTTTCCAAGTTTGTCACCTTTTCTTTGAGCTTATTCATCTCTATTGCCTGTATGAACGTTTCTTCCATAGCTTTTTAACCAACTTTGCTGCTTCTTCACCTGATGTACCTGTTGCTGATGTAGATTCTGTGGAAACTGGTTGTGCTGTGGCCATTGGAGCTGTGAGAGCCAATGAGGCTGCCAATGTGGAAGGAACAACGATGGTGACTGCTGGGATGACATTCACCAAGCTAGTGCCAATATCAGTTTGCTTTAATCGGATCAGGCTGTCCAATTCCTTCTCTGTCTCCCTTAACTGATCATTTAGTTTGAGGACTAAGTCCATCAACTCTTCATGCCTGGTTTAGTTTTCCAAGACTTCCTGTGTCTGGGGATGCTGCAGTTGAGGTATCTTCAATTGCTTCTTGAGTGCTGCAATGTCATCATTCTTTTTGTTGATCAGTTGTTCAGTAGCTTTGATGTCTTTGGGATCATGTTCCAATTCAATCACTAAGTCTTCCAAAGACTTGATTCTGGTGTCTTTGGCCTGTGAGGAAGCCTTTTCCAATTGATATTGGGCTGAAATGTTGTTCAATGAATTCCGCAACTGATGGGCAGCTATTGCTTTTCCTGTATGGGTGCAGTAAATCATTTCTCCAGCCTATTTGTGAAATTCAATCTAGTAAATGGGATGAATATCCCTTGCCAATACCTCAAAATCAATCTTCTTGAAATCTGTCGATGTTCTTGGTTGTTGTACAGTTGGCTTTATGAAGGACATTTGCATTTTTCCTTCCTTGATGTCAAACGCTGACATCAACCTGGTTTGATTGGTACATGTAAGCTTGAGATACTGTGCATAAGACCGTGCCTTTAGTTTCTCATTTCTCATTTTGATTTCTTTGAACCTGTCCTTAGTGTCCTTATCTTTATCAGCAGGCCTACTAAATGAGGAGACTTCTACACTGAGTTGCTTTTCTAACATTTGAGTCTGTGATGCAGATGGCTCTTGTGTTTCTCCAGATGGAGCTGTGCCCTTGCTCATGTCTAACTCAATATTAGTTATTTCCACTGAGCCTTCTGTGTCTTCCTGTTCCGAAACAGGATTGAGTCTTGGCCTTTTACTCTGGCTGGCTTCATACTGTACATTGGATGTTTCCATGCCTGAACTGGAGGCTCTCTCTTTGTTCCTTTTGGGATTCTTTTCCTCATCCTGAGGAGTCTGCAAAATAGTACGGGTACTCATGGTTCCTTCATGCTCTGGTACCTACAGGAATGAGCTTTCATGAAGCTGTCTCTCTAGATCAAACAAGGTATTTTCAACATCTACCTTTGTACTATCCCTGTCTATGAAAGTGTTTTCCAACCACTCAGATTGATTGGCATATCTCTCTATTTCTGGTATGGGGTGATGAATGTAAGGGCCCAATTTGACCTTTTGTCTTAGTTTGGTCATAAACCCTTGAGGGTCATACCTCCATATGAAACTGTTCTGAAACTTCATTTGTTGCAGAATTTGATCTTCTTCCTGCCCTGCTTCTCTAGAATTGCAAATGAAAGGGCCTAATTGATTTTTGATCTTGAAATGAGTTCTTTTCTTGGCTGAAACAAAGTTGACTTCATCAGAGTTCATTATCTGCCTATAATACTCTAGAGCAAATAACCTCATGGGGAGGTATCTGGGCAGTTTGTATGGGGCAAGCTGCCAACCATAGATTCTTATTTCAGTGTGATTTTGGTAAAGGTACCAATCTCCCACCTTACTTTGCTTCGACAATTGGAGGACTCTTTTGATTTCTTGGATTATTCTGGGTGGAGGACTTCCTATCAGCATAGTCATGACTAGATGGACAAAAGAGTCAATGAAGTCTGTATAGGTGTATGGTGATAAATATCTATGGAACAATGGTGTCCAAAATATAACAGACCTAGGTTGGCCTTTAGTATCCAACTTCTGGATGGTGAAAGGAAATCTGTCTGACTGATAATACAAAAACATGTGGTATAATACAGATGAGTACTTGAATACTCTTTCATTGTGCATTCTGGTAAACTGTTCATGCATCCTCTCAGCTATGAACTAGGCATAATTGTACAAAGTAGCAGGGGGCTTTCTTGGGGTGAAAATGGACATGAAGGCTAGGATGAGCTCATCAACAAATTCATCAATGGTACAACCCAGAATACATGATATCATGGTTATAATTTGCTTGCCCCTTTCAAAGAAAATGGCAGAAACATATGGAGGGGAATCTTTAAGAATGTGCTGCTCTTCTACAATGAAAGTTTGGAATATTTGGGCCAGTTTTGATGGACTCAATTTGGTGTACTGGTCTAACAAATCCCCAATAGAGAGTGGGGTCAGGTTTGGACCTGGTTGGACTTGCAACATCTCATTGATTGACTCAGCTGTAATTGTGAACAAGACTTTTTGGTTTGGGGACATTATAGCTCTTTGGATGGGAATGTAACAGGCATGGCACATATGGACAATCTCAGGAAAAATATGTACTTGTGGAAACTAGTATTTTGGCAAATTGGAGTTCCAAAGGCCAATGTCATCAGAATGGTTCAGATATCTGTCTTTACTCAAACAATGAATTTTGAGTAGGACTTCATATGCACTTGTGTCTCTGATTTGAAAATCCCTATCCGCCAAGGGGAGGTAGTCAAGGTCCAAATGGGGAGTTGTGATAGATCTGACATCCATGGCGACAGGGGCAGCCATAATTCAGTTCTTGTGGATTTGAATTTGGCAATACAGGTTTATTCAAAGGTTTTGAAGGAAACTGGGAAGCTTTCAGAAGGGTTTGGGCACACAATTTAATTTTTTAAGTAATTTCAATTAATTTTACTTAATTAAAACACTTTAAAGACTTAATGTTTTCAAATTGAAAAGGTTGTCTGGAAATTTGTCTTCAAATACCTGGAATTTGGGTGAATTGACTTTAAATTCGGTGTTTTTAGCAACTGCAGAAGTTTGTATGGCTCTGGTACGGTTTAAGAGCTTGCTTAGGGTCTCTGCTACTTCTTCATGAATGGAATTTGAGGTCAATTGGTGAATTTAACGTTTACAGGTGTCGCAATGGTTTGCAGAGGTTTACAAAGAAAATGAGTAAAAAAGGCGAAATAGGGCTTCTCAGCCTTTTTATTGAGCAATGGTCACTTTTTGGTAGGTAATTACAAAAGAATAATGGGCGGTTTTTCAGATTGAGCGGGGAGGTGGTTTCCCAAGCCATTGCACCGCTTTCATGGAGGGAATGGTATTTTGGAGGGGTCACCTGATCTATGCCAGCGCTTGACACATAGCAGATAGGGGGTTGGGCAAAACCACTTTATTGGATGGGTAAAGGTCGGTCATCAGGTGAACCCGATATGGCTATGGACCATCGGATGTGGGCGCTAATGATCGGACGACATTCGGGCGACGGATGTGCTCGGATTAAATGGACAGAGGTTTCGGGGAGCCCAGGTCTTTAATCTTTGGCGGTTTGGGATTAATTAGGAGTTAATCCTGGGATTAAACAAGCAAGCAGGGCTTAATGATGGGATTATTTCAGCTTTACCGCGAAGTGGTGAATTAAGTGGGTTTTGTCGGGAATATGGGGTAAAAGCAGAGTTTATAACTAAACTAAAGGTTGTGGTATTATATATGGGATTTAATTATATACGGGAAAAGGTATATTGGGAACTATAGTATTATGTTAAAAATTAATATGAAATGAAATGAGTGGAGTGAACATAGCACTGAGCATAATGTAACATTTGTGCATTTTATTCACATACACTTTATTCTTAGGATAAAATCTTTTTTGTGGGTTTTTTGAATGAAATGGAATTTTAACTTGGGGTTGTTTACTTTTCATAGGCAAATGGAGTTTAACCTTAGAAAAAGAGGTTTTATTAGGGAAATAAGGGAAATGAATTTTATGAAGGGAATTCTAACACTTGATGTCCATAAGTCATTAAGCCGAGGGTCCGGTCCCACCAAAAGTCAGAGAAATGCTCTGAGCCTTTATGACCTGAAGGATTTTTAGTACTAGAACTTACTTGTGGATGGGGAAATTAGTAAATAAAGGGATGAAATGAATAAGGGGGAGTTAATTAAATCAAGTTGTAAACCATTGTTTTTGCTTTCTTAACTGCTCATGCACATTGAAACATATAATTAAACATGATAAATGTGCTTTTATCCAGTCAACTTTATACTTCAGCAACCTTTCTTCTACTTACCCATTACTTACCCTAACATTTTTTCTTCATTTTATTTGGGTGCATTTAGGCTAGTAGACCCTTATCATTCATTTTTCTTTTGAAAAGTAAATCGTCTAATTCTAACCTTAATCATCCAAGGGCTTAGATTAAACTGATGAGCTCCTTTTATTTTCTCTACCTATCTAATGATCTGCCAATATTAAACTGTTTGGTTAGATTTTATTCTCTAACTATAAACATAAAATTCAAAGCATGAAATAGCCAAGATTAAGCAGTTTGACTATCATGGGTTGTGGCATATATGACAAGCTGCACACAACCATTATTTAAGACAGTAAAATAGTAAAATAGTAGTGGCATTTAGACTTGAACACTTTCATGATCTGTTTTTGTTTTTGGGGTTCATATATTTTCATTTTTTATTCTTTTCTTATTCTTTTTGTCCTTTGATATTTCTTTTAGAACATACCCACTTTACATTTTTAAAATTTTTAATATGGAAAACATTTGCAGAAAGCAAAGGTATGTACAATATTACAAGGCCTAACCTTAGCCAATTCAAAATTATGAATCCTATCACTATAGAACTCTAACACCGCCATCATCTATTTTTCCACTAGTTTCATTTCTCTTTAATCTCACCACATTTCTATGTTGGAATTGTAAAGATTGTTTCTTTCAGATGAGTGGAATGTTTATCGCACTAAATTGGATGGACAAGCCATAACCAAACTTGTGAGACACAATCCGAGTTTTTGGATGGAAGTGTAGGAGTTGTGTGCGATTGATTAACCTTTTATAAAGGTTCTTCACTTGGTTGATAGTGAGAAGCCTGCAATGGGCTACTTGTATGAGGCCATGGATAGGCCAAGGAAGCTATCTATCGGTACTATTAGGACAAGGAAGAAGAGGGATTCACTAGACGAGCCAAGATATGGAGTGTGATTGATGAGTGATGAAACAATACTTTCATCATCCAATTCACGTAGCAAGACTTTGCCTCAACCTTGCATACTCTTATCCATGTGGATTTAGGTTTGATGCTGAGGTTATGGATGGATTTCTCCAACGTGTTTAGAGGATGGTGTTGACCCCTGCTGAAAGCTTGGATATCTCCATACAAATCGACATATATAAGTGCTAGGACATTTGGGTATGATATGGCTGTCCAAGTAGGACCATTAGGATGATAGGTAAGCTACAGACAATTTGTTTCAAACTTTCAAATTTCAATCTTTCCTTTCTATCTATTTGTTAATGGAAATATAATTCATTGTTTTTCCTTTCCGTTTATTTGTTGTAGATGTTTGGTGGGGAAACTATGGTAAAAGAGCCCCATAGTTGCAAAAACTTGCCATTTCGGTGCTAAGTCAAATTTACAACTCTTCACGGGGTAAGCGCAATTGGAGTGCCTTTGAAAAAATACACTCCAAAAAGCGCAATAGGTTAGAAATGTTTAATTTTTTTTTTTTTTTTTGTATGCCCATCCTTTGATTACAAAATGGCCTTCATGTAGTTTAGATGTCCACCACCTCAATGACATGGTCTATGGCTATTACAATCTTAGGTTGTGGATGAGGTAGATAGACAAAAACTCGACACTGATGCCATTTCATTGGATGCACTTGACACCATGGGTTTGTGGAGGGTGGAGACTGAGAGGCTTTCCATGGAGAAGGTACCCAAGTAGTTGGAGCATCATGTTGATGAGGAGGTATCCTAGTATGTTCCACTTTCAAGAGAGACACATTTGGAGCAGGAGGAGGACATTGAGAATATGCCACAACCAATGCTACTACCTCCATAGAGATAGGCAACTAGGGGAAAAGGAGGAAGACATTCCACTTCAACTTTCACCTTATCCCCAAGAATTGCACCTTCTACCTCAAGCTCATAAGACATTCCACTTCAACTTTCACTCCCCAAGAATTATGCCTTCTACTTTAAGCTCATCCTCAACACATCCACCTAACACTTCTAGAGGAAAAGCACCAACGTTGACTTTTGGCCATAAAAGGGGTAGAGGGAGTCATTGATATCTTAGTGCATCATGATTAGCCTTGTAGTATGTAGATACCTCATGACGATAATCTCATGAGATACATTTGTTTTTGTTTTAATATGATTTTGTATTATCTTGTCAAGACTTACGGCTCAAGATAAATATTATATTTTAATATCATTGTTTGATGTACCACTTGACATCTTATACATCTTTTTTTTAACAAAACACCCCACCCTCCAACCCATAGGCAAAGATAAGATATTCCATAGGGCTCAAGGCCGAACGACAATAAGGCTCGAAGATATGAGCTCAACATGTCACTTGCGGGAATTGAACCTAGGTAGAGAGGATGATAATCATTCCTCCAACCACTCAAAACCCCAATTAACTGGCATCTTATATGTCTTTAATTACAATTTTATCTTCATATTTATGTCACAATGTGTTTGTTTGATATTAACATTTCTTTAAAAGTTAAAAAAATTGAAAAATATTATTTTTATATTTTCATAAGTTTCCCGATAATTTGCAAATTTTCCCCGATTTTGCCCATAAATTATATTTCAGACCATTGGCCATAAATTCCCAATAACAATAAGTTTAACATTGGTCTAAGCACCATATATATTGCTTTACTCATCAAGATTTGTTTTGGCTCTTACTCGGGCTCTGACTTTGGTTTTGGCTTTTGCTCAATGTTGACTCTAGCCTCTTTATCTTTGAACTCCAGGCATAACCTGCTTCACGATATAAGAATGAATTTGAAAGCATTTCCAGGATCAAAATGCTTTGATACCATTGATCTATAATTTTTTTTCTAGAATTTACAAATTTCAGAGATTAAACGTTGCCTAATTATGCATACTATTTTCAGCAAAGAAAACACAATTTCTGTAATAACAAGATAAAATACAGTTGAAAGCAACAAAATCATCATACAGAAACAGTTGGAATTAGGAAGATTTGAACTTGGAAAAACTATAAAAAAACGCCAGATATATTTTGCTTGATATAAGAAAACTGGGCAGAGTATAATACAGGAGTGCAATCGTCCTTCGCCATAATGTTGGCAGCAAAGGTTACAAGTTCTGTACATATCCCTTATCTGGCCTATATCCTCTGTGACAGCAGACCGCATATAGCACGTGTTGCATCCTATTGACTGCATTCTCTTCTTTTCCTGGCCCATGTAGTTCTCTCAGATTTCATTGTTCCATTGAGATGATATTCTTGTGCTTGTATTATCTATTTATTGTGTTGCTTTGTACTTGTTTAACTGCTACATCCCATATTTTTTAAGTTACCGTAGTGCAGCAGAGCGTCAGTGAGTTCCTACGTGGCTTCACTTCGCTTATCAAGAACATTTTTAAACCATGTTTGAAATTCAATTGCTGATAAAAAAATACGTGTATTAACTTCTGAGTGCATAATGCATTAGATATGGACAGCAGCACAGACCCATCTAAGCCTTTTGCTTGAGATGGATATAAGCTATAGACATGAGTTTACCAAGCTCAAGGATAGCTATTTAGAATCCCATAAAAAGATGGGCCAATTGTCAAATATTAGAATTCAAATATGCGACCTGATATGGATATAGGCTATAGACATGAGGTTGCCAAAGGTTAAGCATACATATTTAGAGTTCACATGAAAAGATGGGCTGCTAGTCAAATATTAGAAATCAAATATACAACCTGAAGCTTGGATACTTATTTAGAATTCACAGTAGCAAATGGGCCACTGGTCAAATACTAGAATTTAATATACGGCCTGAAGTTTGGATACCTATTTAGAATTCACATAAATAAAAGAGCCACTTGTCAAATATCAGATTTGAAATATACAACCTTAAGCTTGGCAATCTTAAGGTGCATAGAGCATTAGACTTACATGAATCTGTGTTAGTTCATGAACTGAGAAAGAGGGCTTAACTGGATTGAATATGGCTGGTTTTCAGGTACGAATCCAATGATCAGCTGAGAGTTTATATTACTGATAGTGAGAAGCAGAGATGGGAAGTTCCAAGAGATATTCTGCCTAGATATAATGGGGTGTATACTAACAGCACTGATTCTCATAAAGATGAAGTGGATTCTAAGGACCATCTTCATGAATTGCTGTTTACTTACTCTAACAATCCATTCGGCTTTGCAATTACAAGGCGTTCAAGTGGAGAAACTCTCTTTAATTCAACTGCGATGTATAACAATGGTGATTTATTTGGAAATTTGGTGTTTAAAGACCAATACTTGGAGATCTCTACTGCGCTTCCATTTTCTGCTTCTTTGTATGGATTAGGAGAGAGCACCAGGCCTGGATTTCGTCTCAACAGGAATGAGAGCTATACACTCTGGAATTTAGACATTGCCAGTGCGAATCTGTATGTGGATCTATATGGGTCTCATCCATTTTATATGGATGTGAGAGAGGGTGGTGTTGCTCATGGGGTTCTCCTGCTGAATAGCAATGGCATGGATGTTCAGTATGGGGGATCCTACTTGACATATAGAGCAATTGGGGGAGTATTGGATTTTTATTTTTTCTCAGGTCCTTCTCCGCTTGCTGTTGTTCAACAGTACACACGACTCATTGGTCGTCCTGCTCCAATGCCATACTGGTCTTTTGGTATTTGCTCATACTTCTCTTGTGAATTTTGTAGATTTCTATGAGTTTGTTGCTTCTTTATTTCTGAAAAAAGGAAATTAGTAGTCCTATTCCATACTTACGGTGTTTTCTGGGATTTTTATTTTAATTTTGTGCTGGCAATGTTCAGGGCCCAAAGTTAACTCCATGCTTTTTAGGCACCCACATTCTTGGGAGGACTGGGGCACTCTCCACATCACCCCTTTGAAAAGGATCTAACATGGCTCTCCGGGGGCAAATGTTCAAAGCCCACAGTCAAAACCCTCATCGATTCAACCCCCCTTTTCTCGATTCTGTTAATACAACTTTTCTATCTTGTTTTTTCACAGGCAAAGTAGCTCATTATCTTTGATGTTTTAACTAGTAGAAGCAGCAAGTGATGTATTATGTGTGTCCTAATGTCAACATCCGATTACACTATGAAATGTTCTTGTTGTATCAGTAGTTTTCATCTATTACATTATAACATACAATCCTGTTGACCCACTTCACAAGCTTCCCCTCATCATAGGGACAGAGTAAGCTTCAGGACAGGGACATGCAAGTTCCTGATTCTGAGCTCAGGTCAGTTCCTGCCTCTGTCTACAAGGAAAAGTTCTTACCTGAGCGACATTGTAATTGCCATGATTTTGGTATCACCTCCATTCCTTCACTCAGATCAATCATAGCAGCATAAAGTAAGTTTGAAGACCTCTGGAAACTTACTCTGTCCCTTGATGAGAGGAAGTTTGCAAGTATATAGGATTTGATTTGTTAGAAGAATTCCAATGTTTTTGGCATCCCATCGGGCATGAACGTTTTTCCCAGTCAGTAGTGGAGCTTTTCACCTCGGCAGTCTGAGTGTTGGATGTGAAGGTGGAGGCATTCAATTCTACTGTACTATGATTTCATTTCCTAGGATGGTGCCCGTGTGCTTCTAAGTTACAACGATCCTAGTCTAATAGCAAGATGGATCAAATTAGGTGATCCTTTTTCAGATTTACAAGATCTAAATTTTGTCACTAATTAGGCAAGCAACTCCTACAAGTAGACACTTGGAATTTCCCCCTCAAATTTTGTAACTAGAAGATAGAGCCAGCTGCACCACTAGCTTCAGTTGTGTGAAGCTATGAAAAGAATCCTAAATTTAAGGCCACTCTGTATATCAAGACTATCTATTTAAATAACAATTGGAACGACTTACATTTTCTTTGAGATTTGGGAGCCTTTTCTCCTTTTGCAAAGCCAAAGAAAAAAAATCTAGTTTTACAGGTTAACTCCCAAGTAATTAAAGGTATTCCCCTGGTCAATGTGATTCCTTTCTTAAAGAGGTAGAAAGGTGACCAATGCCTATTCTCTAGGCCATTCTACAACATGGGCACCTAATAAGCAGGGACAAGCATTTGAACCATGGTTATCACAAACTCAAAATCAAAGTTAATTTATTTTCTGACCATATAGTAGAATAAAGTCTACAGTGCCCATGTTAATTGATTGATTGGATAGAATCCTTACCAAACTGTCACTTCACATTTTTACAGACAATGGAAAGCTGCAAAAGAAACAAGCTCACATTTGAAGGAATATATTTGTGTGTTTCTATCGTTTTTGATGCAAGAAAATTCTGCTCTACGTATATTAGGTGGAGACTTCACTTATGATTAGACCCTCCTTTGGATGATTTGTATTGCCAGACTGTAAAAAGGCTGCTAGGAAGAAATTTTAACCCCTAGAAAGTTACTGAATCTGCTCACATAGATATAATTGTTTTTATATTAATAGAGATGTGAGGAAAAAAGCATGGAGTATAGAAAAAATCCTCCAAAGACTTGAGAGGACGAAGTTTGAACACATAAGGCTGCTTAAATGTGGCCTATGTGAAAGGGGACCACACAATTGTTGCTTCAGCCAACAGATGGGAATAAGTGTAAACGTTTCTCCTGATATTAGTGTATTAAAATTCAGGAATTTTCAGAGCTCCAATCTAGTGTGTATTGAGGAGGATATATGAGTTCTGACATATGCTTAGGACTCAGCAGACACCAAAAACATAGGGTAAAAATGTATATGAATTTGTTAGCTGGTAAGAAATGGTTAACAGGAATAAACTTGGGATGATTGAATGATTGAATGATGCAATGATGCAATGTTCATTTTTAACTTTTTAATTGCAAGAAATGCTATGCGTTGTGACAAATTATAGTAGAAGGGAAGTCTTTTTTAACCTATAAAATCAAGTTCTTGAAAAAGAAAAATATTCAAACCCTTTCATTTTTTATCACTGATTTACAGGATGATCAGTGACAAAGTTCAGTTTAATACTGTCTTGGCAGCAGTTACTCTGAACATGTAAATCAAGTTCTTGAAAAAGAAAAATATTCAAACCCTTTCATTTTTTATCGCTGATTTACAGGATGATCAGTGACAAAGTTCAGTTTAATACTGCCTTGGCAGCAGTTACTCTGAACATGTGATCACATTGCCATCCATTTACTCTCGTAACCACATCCTTTAAGCTCTTTCCGTGATTTTCTGAAGTAGTTTTAATATACTTAGTCAAGATATGATTTTGTATTTGCAGTCTTTTTAATTTATATAATTGGATTGGATTGCACAGGCTTTCACCAATGCAAGTGGGGATATGAAAATATTTCGGTTGTTGAATCAGTTGTAGATGGATATGCAGCAGCAAAAATTCCTCTAGAAACGATTTGGACAGACATTGATTATATGGATGACTACAAGGATTTTACTCTAGATCCTCTGAATTTCCCTGAGATGGAAATGCAAAAGTTTGTTGAACGAATCCATGCTAACGGGCAGAAATATGTTCTGATTATTGATCCAGGTAGGTTCAATTGGTTATTGTCCTAGAATTGGAGAAAAAGAACAGAGAAAGAAATAAGAACTGAACTGAGCCTAGTTAGTATATTCTGAACATACAATTCATTTGCTTAATTGTGCAGGAATAAGCTTAAACAAAACATACAAGACTTTTCAGAGAGGGATACAAGATGACATTTTTGTTAAACGAGGAGGTGTGCCATATTTAGCACAAGTGTGGCCAGGCCCAGTATATTTTCCAGATTTTCTCAATCCCACTACGCAGTCATTTTGGACAAAAGAAATCTCTGAGTTTCATGAGACAATTGCATTTGATGGTCTTTGGCTTGATATGAATGAAGTTTCAAACTTCTGTAGTGGGGTCACATGTTCGTTGCCAAAGGAAGGGGATTGCCCACGGAAAGATTCACAGACAGGTTGCTGCTTAGTTTGTAGCGATGTGAACACCACCAGATGGGATGATCCCCCTTACAAAGTCAATGCTTTTGAAACACAGAGACCACTGGGTAACAAAACCATGGCTGCTAGTGCAGTTCACTATAATAATATCTTGGAGTACAATGCTCATAATCTATATGGGTTATCAGAGGCTATTATGACAAACACAGCATTGAAATCAGTAATAAAGAAGAGGCCATTCATACTAACCCGTTCTACCTTTATTGGATCAGGGGCCCATGCTGCACATTGGACAGGGGACAATGCTGCAACATGGGATGATCTCTGGTACTCCATACCTACAATGCTGAGTTTTGGATTGTTTGGAGTCCCAATGGTAGGTGCTGATATTTGCGGATTTATAGGAGACACAACCGAAGAGCTTTGCAATAGGTGGATTCAATTAGGTTCCTTTTATCCTTTTGCTAGAGATCACTCAGAGAAGGGAACAAAGCACCAAGAGCTTTACCTGTGGAAATCAGTCACAATGTCTGCAAGGAAAGCATTAGGTCTGAGATACAGGCTTCTTCCATATATCTACACATTGGCATTTGAAGCTCACACTAAAGGATCTCCCATTGCAAGGCCTCTGTTCTTTACATTCCCTGAGGATCCTAATACACTGGGAATCAGCACCCAGTTTCTATTGGGTAAAGCGGTCTTGGTCTCCCCTGTTTTAAAGCAAGGAGCAAGGACTGTGGATGCTTATTTTCCAAAGGGAACTTGGTACAGTTTGTACAATGTATCAGAGTCAATAACAGTTGAGAGTGGCACATATGTTAGTCTTCTTGCTCCACTAGATACCATCAATGTCCATGTATTAGAGGGGACTATTTTGCCGATGCAAGAAATGGGTATGACAACTAGGGAAGCCAGAAGAAGCCCATTTAGTCTGGTGGTTGCTTTGGGTGGTAGGAAGGAAGCATATGGGGACCTATATGTGGACAATGGAGAGGATTTGGAAATGGTAATAAAGCATGGCAAGTCAAGTTATATCGAGTTTTACGCAGATATTGTAGAGGAAGGAGTAAGACTGAGATCAGAAGTCCAAATGGGGGAATATGCAATTGGGGAAGGATGGTTTCTGGAGAACATTACAGTTTTGGGAACTACCGCTGCTGTTCGTTCTCATTATGCTAATTCATACATGAAATTGGAGGCAATCATGGATAAAATGATTGTGGATGTTTCAGCATCATTCTCTATGAAGAGAATCAAAACTGATTTTAGACCTGAAATGGATCGTTATAATAGCTTTGATGTTGTTTTAGTGATTTCAAATCTGTCTCTTTCAATCGGGAAGAACATTGAGCTTGTTATACCATGGGAGAAATGATTGGGTAGTGCTGTGCATTCACATGGTAAGGAAATATACTCACTCGTAGGTGTGCTGTGTACCGCAATTTAGACATAAGATGTTATAATACCTCACTGTTTTCTGCTGAACGCTTAAAATGCATCCATAAAGCTGATGGGATTCTTGTTTCAATTTATAGGTAAAATTGGACGCAAGGATGAGTTTCATCAATTGCCACACTTGTGTCTGGTGTGGTGTGTACTTCTGCATTAACAGGGTAACCTACTACAAGGGGAGGACTCCTTGAACTTTGACTCTCCACCTAAATGTTGAATAACGTTCCGAACTAGTCATGGGACACTCCCTGAATATTAAGTATAAATTTATATGGGTCTGTGCCAATAAAAAAACCTGGCCCTCAAGATCAACGATATAGAATAATCACCATCTACGTTTTCCCAGGGTGGCATTATGATATACATTAAACTGAACAAACAACCACATCTCCCATAATTAGGCTAAAATGTTGTGAATTAATTATAAGAGTGAAATCATGAAAAAAATGTTGTGAATTATTTATAAGAGTGAAATCTTAAAAAAGAGATTTTTTTTTTAAGAGGAGAGTTTTTTTCCCAAAAGGAACAGGTAATGTTTTGTTTTAAGTTTTATTTATTCATCACTCACTTGTGTCTTAAAGAATTTCCTCGGCCCTGAGGTACTGCTTTATACAACAGTTAATTTTAACTTTCTCTTTTGTTTACTTTAATAATCTATAAGAATTGATTTCTAATTTACAATTTTGAAAATTGATTTCTAATTTACAACTTTTGAAATTTTTAATTTGTGTTTAACCACTTGAGTAGTTAGTGAGAAACTTTGGAAACAGAGAAGGCTTTGAATCTGAAATTATATATGTATATAATATTTAGTATTATAATAATAATATTATATAAGAGGATCATTTTGAAGTTTAAGAATAATTAGGGTTGACGAGAAGAAATCAATGCAAAGTTGTTATTATGGAAAAATTGATAAATTTATGCTTTTTCTCTCAAAACTCTTACTACATGGGCAATGTTTGGTTTAGTACAAATAATAATATACATCAAACTTCCAACAATGTTTCCATAAGGAACACAAAATATGACTTTTACTTCTTCTATCTTGGGACACTATTCTAGAGATAACTTTACATCTATAGGAATATGAACATTGTCTCGTTTAGATTTGTACATATTAAATCTTTGTAGCATTGTCTTAATATATTTTTTCTTATTCAATTAAAGTTTGTTGTTTAAACAATCTCTTTTAGCTTGCAACGCCAAGATTTTACATTCTTGATAAATTTCCTTCTTGTCATTCCAATTAACAACATACATTAACATATAATGCCACTTAAACAAAATGATCACCCACATGTGTCAAATGCACACAATGACTAACATTACTTGTTGAAAATCCAAGTCTTAATATATAAGTGTCAACTTTTCATATCACATTCTTAGAGATTGTTTTAGCCATGTAGGACTTTTTTTTATTTTCAAAACAACTTATTCTTTCCCTTATTATAAAATCCTTTCACTGTTCTATGTAGATTTCTTCTTCAAGATCCACATATAGGAATGTTGTCTTGAAACCCATTTGTTCTACTTCAAGATCAAATACAATGATGATAAACAAAAGAAATTTAATTGAAGTAACTTAGCAATAGGAGGAAAATCTCACCAAAATCAAAACCCTCAACTTGGGAAAATCCCTTGAATAGTAGGTGAGTTTTGTACTTCTCAACTTCACATTTTATGTTGAACTTATTCTCGAACACCCAGTTTCTACCATCAAGTTTGTCTTTGGTAGATAACTTGACTGAATCCCATGCCCAATTTTTGTCCAAGGCTTCCATTTTTTCAACCATGGCCTTGTTCCAAAGTTCATTTTTGTTTGAATCCACTGCCTTCCTAATAGTTTCAGGATCATAATCCGTGGAAGATGAAAGAAAATAAGAGCAAAAACTTGGGGGGCTATACCTTTCCATTTGTCTTCTTTCTCAAACCATTAGCCTCAAATCTAAGGTTTGAGGTTCTTCCTCTATTTCATCTTCTTTTGTTGAATCAAAGTCTCTATCCTCCAACTCAAACTACATTTGTTCAAGTTTTTTTTTTGGTTTGTTTTCCTACTTCGGAGTAATTTCCCTTTCTCTAAAGATTACATCTCAACTATAAATATTCTTTCTTGTTTAAGGGTTCCAAACCTTGTATCCTTTAGACTATCTTTCTAACCAATAAAAATACATTTTGTTATTTTATTGTTTAGCATGCATTTTTTTGGTTTTTTGTTTTTTTTGTTTATTCCTTTGGAAAATGAACATAAGCATCACAACAAAATAAATTGAGATGTGCAAGAGAGGGTTTCTTACAGGGCCATGCCTCATGCATGGTTTTATCAATTAATGTTGATGAAGGTGATCTATTTCCTATGTGAGATACAATACCTATGCTTCTTTCCAAAATTCTTGTGATAATCTCACATTCCTAAGCATACGTCTTAGTGTTTCATTAATATTTGTTGTATTCATTCAATAACTATATTGAGGTATGTATGGAGCGAGCTTTTTCCTTGCTATATCACACTATTCACAAAATTGCTCAAATTAATTTCCACAGAGCTCTCCACCTTTGTTTGTCCTTGACACCTTTATCTTTCTCTTCTTTGTTTGGTTTTCCATTAGATCCTTAAATTCTTTGAATTTATTGAAGACTTAATATTTTTGTTGGAGGAAATATATCCATGTATTCCTCAAGAAATCATTATAAATAAAACATAGTAAAATGATTTATCTAGTGATGGAATGTTCAAACACACAATGTGTATTAACTCCAGGATGGCTTTTTCTCTTTTAGCACCATCTAGAAACCTAACTTGATTCTATTCACCAACACAATGTTTATAGAAATCACAATCTAGAGGTAAGTCACAAATTCCTCCAATCATACGTTTATTGTGCAAATATCAAAAGCTCTTGTCTCCAATACATCTTGACCTTTGATGCCAAAGCATTGTTTTCTCTTTAGGGACATTAGTTCATGTCTACTTTTCTCACCTTGGGAACAACAAAACTATATTATAGTGTTTCCCTTAAGCTTATTTTGTGTTCCAATCCAAACTCCTCTTTTGAACACCATTTATCCTCAAACTATCTTGTAGTCTGATGTTCCTTGCATACCCACACCACTCATCTTTACTCATATAGATTACATTTTTGGTTAACCATAGAAGATCTATAACTCTAAGGAGTGTTTTAACCCCTCCATCTTTGAGCAACAACTTGATTTTTTTTTCTCCATGTCCAATTGTTTTGTCTATCAAGTCATTCCCTAGTAAGACATCACCTACATTATAAGTTTCATATTCATAGAACCTCTCCTTGTGAGGATTCATAGGAAGGAAAATCTCACCAATTCCTCAACTTGGGAATATCCCTTGACTAGTAGGTGAGTTTTGTACTTCTTTGTTGTACATTTTACGTTGAAATTGTTTGTGATCACCTAGTTGCTACAACGAATTTTGCCTTTAGTAGATAACTTGACCAAATCCCATGCCCACTTTTGGTCCAAGGCTTCCATTTTTTCAACCATGGCCTTGCTCCAAAGTTCATTTTTGTTTGAATCCATTGCCTTCCTGTTATAGACATATTTGGGCACTTCAACCCCAATCTTATATGTTGATAAACTAGGGCTCTTTAACCCCTAAAAGTGTTCGTTTCATACCCTAAAGGATCATGGTCAACTGATTACATCATTCCCCAGAAGTTCCACCTGAAAAACCACTCAGAACTGGCCAAAACAAGACCATATTGACTTCTCTACTGTCAGGGTGCGATGCATACTGACTGCTACACTAGCTAGGTGTGAGGCATACTGATGAGGCCTTCTGTAGGGTGCGATGAGCGAGGATGGACAAATGTCCAAGGCAGTTTGCTAAGTGGATGTTCATAGAATTTTCTAGAAACTTCTCTTATGACACTTGCCTCTCTGAATTCGCCTAGGGATGAGTAAGAGATCCAAGAAATCTCCAAGTGGAACCAAGAACAACAAGTGGAATGACACTAATCAAAAACCCAGAGATGACTCACACCCTTGCACATATCTATAAATGGATCCCTCATCTGAGAGATCTAGAGGCTGGAATTTTGTAATTGTAAGGAAGTGCTAATAGTTTGTCTTTGAGAAAGAGCATTGTATTGTTGGGTGATCTTTCTTTTCATGAGGTGAAGAGGGCTTTGATGCTGGGAGGATGATGCTAGATCAGACAGCTAGGTTGTAATTCTCCCTTCATATTTAATAAAGTTCTTTGAGTTTTCCTCCATACAATTGTGTATTTGTGAATGTTGTTATTTTTAAATGTCATTGTATGTTCATTGTACTTCTGATTCTGCAATGTTTATGATATAATAGATCAAGATGCTTTGATGGTGTTTTGTTACTTTGTTTCTATAGGTATTCTCTAAGCGGGATAAGTGGGAGAGGAGTTGCAAGCTCTATCAAGGGGGAGAGAGTTCAAGCAAGGAGTCAAGTGGAAGATCCAGGTTGGTTCCTTTGCCTCTCTCTTATCTATCATACATGGAGGAAATCCCAAATTGCTTTGATTGTTTGTTTCTAGGATAGCTGCCAATCCTAGAGGGCTAGCAGATTGAAAAGACACTAGTTTTCCCAAAAACAAAATGGTAACTCCTCTCCTACTTATCCCACTTAGAGAATACCTTTAGAAACAAAGTAACAAAACACCATCAAAGCATCTTGATCTATTATATCATAAACATTGCAAAATTAGAAGTAAAATTAACATACAATGGCATTCACAAATACACAATTGTATGGAGGAAAACTCAAAGAACTCATTCCGCAGAAGTTCCACTTGAAAAACCGCTCAGAACTGGCCAAAACAGAACCATATCGACTGCTCCACTGTCAGGGTGCATTTTGTTTCTAGGAAAACTATTGTCTTTTTGATCTGCTAGCCCTATAGGATTAGCAGCTATCCTAGAAACAAACAATCAAAGCAATTTGGGATTTCCTCCATGTATGATAGATAAGAGAGAGGCAAAGGAACCAACCTGGATCTTCCGCTTGACTCCTTGCTTGATCTCTCTCCTCTTGATAGAGCTTGCAACTCCTCTCCTACTTATCCCGCTTAGAGAATACTTGTAGAAACAAAGTAAGAAAACACCATCAAAGCATCTTGAACTATTATATCATAAGCATTGCAGAATCAAAAGTACAATGAACATACAATGGCATTTAGAAATAACAACATTTACAAATACATAATTGTATGGAGGAAAACTCAAAGAACTTTATTAAATATGAAGGGAGAATTACAACCCAGCTATCTGATCCAACATCATCCTTCCAGTATCAAAGCTCTCTTCACCTCATGAAAAGCAAGATCACCCAACAATACAATGCTCATTCTCAAAGACAAACTATCAGCACTTCCTTGTAAATTACAAAATTCCAGCCTCTAGATTTCTCAGATGAGGGATCCATTTATAGATGTGTGCAAGGGTGTGAGTCATCTCTGGGTTTTTAATTAGTGTCATTCCACTTGTTGTTCTTGGTTCCACTTGGAGATTCTTGGATCTCTTACTCATCCCCGGGCGAATTCAAAGAGGCAAGTGTCATAAGAGAAGTTTCTAGAATATTCTATGAGCATCCACTTAGAAAATTGCCTTGGAAATTTGTCCATCCTCGCTCATCGCACCCTACAGAAGGCCTCATCAGTATGCATCACACCTGGCTAGTGTAGCAGTCAGTATGCATCGCACCCTGACAGTGGAGCAGTCAGTATGGTCCTGTTTTGGCCAGTTCTGAGTGGTTTTTTAGGTGGCACTTCTGGGGAATGATGTAATTAGTTAACCATAATCCTTTAGGGTATGAAACAACACTTTTAGGGGTTAAAGAGCCCTAGTTTATCGACATATAAGATTGGGGTTGAAGTGCCCAAATATGTCTTTAACAGTTGCCCCCTAAAGCATGAAGTCGTAAATCTTTGATGTCAGGTGAAATGCTTTATCATGATGACCCAAGGTATTCGAACTGGAAGGTGAGGTGGGCATTCCCATGCTCAACTTTATAAATTCATTTTCATGTACACAGAACAGATAATTGTCTATAGTTGCAGACAGGTGATTCTTTATATATAGAGTCATCATCCCTAGCTTGGATGACCATCTGTGTAGCTTCTGTGTAGATTTGATGTCTTTATATCCATGAATATATCGTAGCTCAGATGGATGAAACTAGATCTGGGGTCTTCAAACTCATTCAATCTTCGCCCGATGTATAAGTCGATCCATGCGAAAAGATGTTCTGAAGTTGAACATGGAAAGACATCGCCTGATTACCAGCCAAGAATGTGAGTTGTTAACAGACGCGAGAGGAATCACTGATAATGATAAGGACCCTCAAGGTACTATAGTACAAGTCATGTGGCGTGAATATATGATCCGATGTCAAACACCACGTAAAATCTTTCGGTCGAAGGTCAGTGATGTCAACATGTCGCCGAAAATGAGAAACTTGCCATTGAGGCATACAAGCTTCAAAGTACTGAAAGGGTTGTTTCTAAGTGAACTTCTTGGATAATGAGTTGATGTCAACAAGAAGTGACCTGTCGTAGGAGGGCCTTAATGTATCCCACATCTACAACACGAAACGAAGCAAATGATTTTCTGAACATGAAAACGATCTGACGACACAAGGTTCAGGAATGGCGATCATGAAAAATGGAGGGTGAAGGTATTGCAGTGGATGAGACATTAATTGGATGGTGGTTTCTCAACTGAATGACTTCTCTTGAACATATCGGTGACACTGAGATGGATTGGTAACGTTAACCCCAAATGATGGATGGTGTGGAGGACCAATAGTGAAATGATCGGTGAACGGAATAACCCAACCCAACTCAATCATGGTGATGGAGTGAAAGTGTCATGTTCAAGAGCGACCTGCTACCATAAAATTCTTCAAGTTTTCTTCCCTTTTTTCCACAGTCATTGCTGACCAATACCTCTTTATTTTTGTCAAACTTGAGGAGGATAATATATACTTGTTCTAATTTTCCCTTCAGGCAAACCTATCGCTATGTTTTAACGAGCCTAGCGATAGTGAAACTCGTTCTTGTCTAGGGGACAAGTTATTCGCTATTGTTTTAACAAGTTTAACGACAAAGACAACTTGGTCCTTTTCATGTTTAGAGAGTTCGAAAAGGGATGAAAAGGAAACTCCAACAGTTCTTTTTCGTAGCATAATCCCTTAAGTCCGAAAAAGGATAAAATAATACAAAAGGGATGACTTTTCAATCACTTTAGCGAGCCGAAAAAGACAAGCGCTCGAACTTTTTTGTAAGATAATCCCTCAGGTCCGAAAAAGATTAAAATATACAAGAGGGATGGCATTTCAATTATTTTAACGAGTTGGAAAAGCCAATAGCTCGACAATCTTTTCATATTTAACGAGTCTGAAAAGAGTTTAGAGGAGACTTGTTTTTGAGGAGCGAGTGGCGTTTAGGGTAGCAACTGGTTTCGGGTAAGCTTGGAACTTCTCAAAACATGGTGATGTGAAGAGGTTGGCTAATAGGACCACTCGTCGCAGCTGTTCCTCAAAAGGGTAAACAATCAAGTGGAAGCGTTTGATCGGCCAAAAGGATGGAGGTGATGGTAGAACACAACCAAGGCTCAAAAGGCTGATAGCATGGCAATCACAAAGGTTATTCACCGAAGGCGGGTTTATTTTTTAACGAGCTTGAACCTTGCGGTAACATATGCTCAGTGGTAGGTTTATTTTTTAACGAGCTTAAACCATGCAACAACATGCTCAGTTTTTAGTTTTTCTTATCATATAAGCTAGAAACAACAAAACTAGAAAAGATAAAGCTAGAAAAACTAAAAAGCTAAGGAACTACTGAGGTTAGGTAGGATAGTTTCATCAGCGTTTAGACAAAACACTTCCTTTGCTTCGTCCACAGAGCAGACACAGGTGAATGGTGTGTTAGACCAATCACCTAACCTAAGAAGTTAAAAAGCTAAAAAGCTAAAAGGCTAGAAAATGAAATTGAAAAAAGTTGCATGCCCCCAACATGATGAAAATGAGAGTCTCTTAGTAACCATATGGAAATCACTGTGGCTAAGCAAGATGTTTTTGTCAGCGATTAGACAAAACACTTCCTTGGAAAACACAGCAACAAAACACTTCCATGGCTTCGTCCACATAGTGGACAAAGGTGAATGGTGTGGGATGACACTTCCAATCACATAACCTACAAGGAAACTTATCTTTTCAGTTGGGTTCGTCTCAAAATAGACAAGGGTGCATGCCCCCTAAGCTTCTTTACATTCACCGGACTGCTCCCGGCAATCAGGTGGATGGAATGAAGGTTGAAGAGACATTCTTGATGCAAAAGGACCATTTAGGGATGATGATCGACTTAGAGCTATGCTTGAACTGGGCAATGAAAGCTGGTCAACTGTGACAATTTTGCCTTCATGTGGGAAACACATCACTCGAAAGAGTGTTGAAACAATAGCTTCCATGTTATAAACATAGTCACGTCCAAAGAGTAGATTGTAATCTAACAGTCCTTGGACTACCATCACGTTCAAGTGAACAGTTTTCCTTCTCAAAGTTATGGGTAACTTAAGAAGGATCCCTAATGGTCGACTGGTTCCTTTGTTGAAGCCTGACAAATTGTGTATGATAGGCATAAGCGATGGCGAACCAAGCGCTTTCCAAGAAGTTGAGGAAAGGATACTCACTGATGCCCCTTCATCTATGATAGTGCTAGACACGATCATTTTGTAAACTTGTACCATGATTTAGAATGGTACATTAGAAGGAAGGCGAGATCTTGCTAGTCGATTCCAATCAAAAGAAGTGACTAGGCTGCTTGGAGGGGGTATTGAATAAACGGTTGAAATAACCCCTTGAGTAGCAGGAACTGGGGGATTTTCTTCCTGTTGTGAAGGAATGGGTGGATTGCCCCCAAGTTCATCGGACTCTGAAGTGATAAAAAGAATTTGAACAGTATCGTTCTCACTCTCTTGAGGATGTGTATGATCTTCTGAAGGTGGACCTTTTGAAGGTAAAACTGGGTCGACTGCCATCTCGACCTGTTGACTTTGGTCCGATACGGACTCAAAAGATTCACTTTCAACGATAGGTTTTTCGACCGACGGTTGAGTTATTCCAGTCGGATTTTCAACTAGTGAAGGACTTGGAGAGAGTTTCCTATATCCAGGCGGAAGTCGTTGCAGTGAAGTAGGATGGTTATGCAAGGCTCCTTTGGCTTCATCCAAAAAAGGACAACGGAGAAGGGTATGGTCCCCTACACATAACTTGCATGGAATTTGGACCTTTCTTTTCTGCCCATTATTACTAGTTGATGGTGTGCTGTCAACGTGATCACTAGAGGTTGATGACACCGCTTGGTGTGAATGGGGGGACCATTCTCTCAAGATCTGAGGAATGCATAGACATTCTCGGTGAAGATGGTATCCTCTACAAATTATGCTTGGATCTTTGGGTTTGAAAATCTTAGTGTGTGGATTTTCACCAGATGTCGCATGGTTGCCCCCTTGCTTAACTGACTTTTTCTTCTTCTCCTTCCCTTTCTTCTTCTTCTCAGTCACCTGGTTACTAGCATCACTATTTTCACCGTGCGAAGAGGAAGGAGAGGGAGAAACAAACGAAGAAGAAGGTGAAGGGTCAACCTCAGTATCAACTGGTTGCTGATTCGATTGCTGAGGAATCACGATATTTTGAACGACAGAGGTTGAGAATAGCCATACTGGCAGGCCAATTGTGATTCCTGGAAGGGACAATGTAGCTATATACGGAGCACCAATATTTCCCCAAGAAGAAAATGGACTAGGATTCCTCTCGAAAGGGATTCCTTGATTGGTAGACTCCATTATCTCAACCCAAGATCAATGAAGGAATAGGGATGTTATTCCGAATTAAATAAATTTTAAAGACGCTTTGACACCACTTTGCTTTTTCAATTTTTAAGAGTCGAGAAAAAGCTAAAGATGACTCTAGTCCCCTTCGATTTTTAATGAGTCTGAAGTGACAAGTGCTTAGATGGACATTTTCTTTTAAGGTGTCGAAAAGGAACGAAAGTGACTACTTTGGAAATCTAGACAAAGGGATTTCCAAATCAATCGCAAAACTGCAATATACACCTTGATGATAAATTAAAGAGAAATTACCAAGGACTTATGTACGACAATCAATCTTCTCGAATGTTGTGTTCAGTTCATTGTGATCGATAGGGCGGCAGACACGGCTTCCTATGGATAAAGGATGTAAGCCTATTGTGGTCTCCCAATATATACTCGACGGTACAGGGAGCACAAGTCCATGCTAACACTTTTCGTATCAAAGAGGAGGAATCACCCAACCTTCGATGAAAATGATAGTTACTAGATTTTACGACGCCGGAACATGTCTCTAGCCTAGACCTCTAGATGTGTTCTGTTAGGTTCATTGAGATTTATTTTAGAGTTGATCTTGTTTAAAAGTTTGTCTTTCAAAGGTTCACCGTGTGATGTTGATTTGAAATTTCTAAAAATGCATCTACAATGATAAGAAATCGTTGTTTGTTTTGATCAATGAAAATCCTAGCTACTAGGGAAAGAAAATTACGATTCTTTCAAACAAAGAGCAAAGAGCACACTCTAAATGCATTTTCCTAAATCATTTTTCGCACACAAGCTAAATGCAAATGCAAAATGCATGTGTTTGTTTTTCGTTCCCTTAATGTGAGAAATGCCAAAAAGGAAAACTAAGTATAGATCTGAAATATTTCACTCAAAGCGATATTTCGACAATTTCTTTTTCAAAATAGAAAGGGATACTGAACAACACTTTTCAATTTCGAATAGAAAACGATTTCGACACTTCGAATAATAACAAATCAAATCAAATACATGACAAAAAGTTCAATTGACTATTCAGAGAAGGGAGACTCGACGACACTTCTCTTTTGACACAAAACGACAGTTACGACACTTTTGTACCAAAATGACAGATCGATTTAAGCAACTTTTCGACAAAGGATTGTAAATGATGGACAAATACATAAAAACATTTACTAATCCTAATCAATGGAGGCTGGTCTATGTAATGCAAGCAGGCTTTAGTAATGAGGTACTGTTCATAAGTAGCAAATCAACTAAACAGAGTTGAAAATAAGGACAAAAACCCAAATTTCAAGGAGGGAAATAGGCTCAGTCAGTCATCGCACCTGGGCTTCACAGAAACAGGGATGAATCACACTTTTTAGGCTCGGGAGGTGCAATGCATACTGGTTGATAGTGACAGACAATGTGATGGGCTAGGGAGCGCAACTGAGGTGGGTTTTGGCTCAAATTTGCAGCTGATTTCAGTGATTTAAGCTGAGCTATGATGGACAGTAAAGAGAAAAGTATAGATGAATGATCTTGGGAGGTTACTGAACTACCACAAGGGCATCTAGAATGCTTGCAAGTTAGATGTTCAGTTCATAAACTAAACCAGAGATTGACTGAAGCAACATTCATCTACTATGCACTTACAGAGCAAGAGCAGTTCGAAGGCTATCTGGTTAACTTCAGACTCCTTCTATAGTTTATAAAGCAAACAACAATAACAAAAAATCATCTATTCGGTCCCCAGTGGAGTCGCCATTTTTTTTCCTTGAAACCGAGTGTCTTTTCGATCTGCTAGCCCTTTAGAATTGGTAGCTATCCTAGAAACAAACAATCAAAGCAATTTGGGATTTCCTCCATGTATTATAGATAAGAGAGAGGCAAAGGAACCAACTTGAATCTTCCACTTGACTCCTTGCTTGATCTCTCTCCCCCTTGATAGAGCTTGCAACTCCTCTCCTACTTATCCCACTTAGAGAATACCTGTAGAAACAAAAAAACAAGACACCATAAAAGCATCTTGATCTATTATATCATAAACGTTGCAGAATCAGAAGTACAATGAACATACAATGGCATTCAGAAATAACAACATTCACAAATACACAATTGTATGGAGGAAAACTCAAAGAACTTTATTAAATATGAAGGGAGAATTACAACCCAGCTGTCTGATCCAACATCAAAGCCCTCTTCACCTCATGGAAAGCAAGATCACCCAACAATACAATACTCTTTCTCAAAGACAAACTATCAGCACTTCCTTGCAAATTACAAAATTCCAGCCTCTAGATCTCTCAGATGAGGGATCCATTTATAGATGTGTGCAAGGGTGTGAGTCATCTCTGGGTTTTTGATTGGTGTCATTCGACTTGTTGTTCTTGGTTCCACTTGGAGATTTCTTGGATCTCTTACTCATCCCTGGGCAAATTCAGAGAGGCAAGTGTCATAAGAGAAGTTTCTAGAAGATTCTATGAGCATCCACTTAGCAAATTGCCTTGGACATTTGCCCATCCTCACTCATCGCACCTTACAGAAGGCCTCATCAATATGCATTGCACCTGGCTAGTGTAGCAGTTAGTATGCAAAGCACCCTGACAATGAAGAAGTCAGTATGGTCCTGTTTTGGCCAGTTCTGAGTGGTTTTTCAGGTGGAACTTTTGGGGAACGATGTAATCAGTTGACCATGATCCTTTAGGGTATGAAACAACACTTTTAGGGGTTAAATAGCACTAGTTTATCTACATATAAGATTGTGGTTGAAGTGCCCAAATATGTCTATAACACTTCCTAATAGTTCTAGGATCATAAGCCATGGAAGATGAAAGAAAAGAAGAACAAAAACTTGGGGGGGCTATACGTTTCCATTTGTCTTCTTTCTCAAACCATTTGCCTCAAAACTAAGGTTTGAGGTTCTTCCTCTATTTCATCTTCTTTTGTTGAATCAGTCTCTATCTCCAAATCAAACTACATTCTTTCTAGTTGTTCTTTTTTTGGTTTGTTTTCCTACTTGGGAGTAATTTTCCCTTCTCTAAAGATTACATCTCAAGTATTAATATTCTTTCTTGTTTAAGGGTTCCAAAACTTGTATCCTTTTAGACTATCTTTCTAACCAATAAAAGTACATTTTGTTATTTTATTGTCTAGCATATATATATGTTTTTCCTTTGGAAGATGAATATAAGCATCAAAACAAAACAAATTGAGATGTGAAAGACAGGGTTTCTTACAGGGTCATATCTTATGCAAGTTTTTTATCAATTAGTGTTGATGGAGGTGATCTATTTCCTAGGTAAGATGCAATACCAATGACTCTACCCAAAATTCTTGTGATAATCTCACATTACTGAGCACACATCTTAGCATTTCATTAATGTCTGTCTTATTCATTCAACAAGTTACTATATTTAGGTATGTATGGGGCTGGCTTTTTTCTTGCTATATCACACTATTCACAAAATTTCACAAATTCGTTTCCATAGAGCTCTCTAACTTTGTTTGTCCTCAACAACTTTATCTTTCTCTTTTTCTTAGTTTGGTTTTCCATCATATCCTTAAATTCTTTGAATTTATTGAAGACTTCATATTTTTGTTGGAGGAAACATATCCATTTATTCCTCATGAAATCACTATGAATAAAACATAGTGAAATGATTTACCTAGTGATGGAAAATGATTTACCTAATGACTAACTTCCCTCAAGTCTCAACACAATCTACAACACATCATTCTTCATGATGGACTGATATTCCTCCATCATGACATCCTTCCAAACTTGTTGGTATGTTGTCTCCTTATAGTTGGATGGCTCAGAATCAATGATGTGACTCATCAGTGATGTGTAGCCTGAGTACTTAGAACATTTTCTTTTTCTGAAAGTGCCTTGGGGAGCTGCATTCCCCTTTGCATCCTGAAAAGTACTTTGAAGCCATGCTAAACTCTTCTTGGACTCTGGAACAAAGAACCTAAGTGGCTCCACTAGCTTAATGGGTATCTTATCACTCGGAAATTTCATAAGGTTAAAGAAAGAGATTTGTGAGGTAACCACAAACCAATCTTTTAGACTCGGGTTCTAGCCAACCTAAGTCCAAAGAGGGCTCTCTCTTTATAATTTAACTTTGTTTTGGGTGGGATTTTAGGCTAGTTCTTAGTGACCATGACGTTTTGATTTTTATTGGGTGGTGGAATTATGGGAATAGATGGGCAGAGCAAGCCTTCAAGCCATTAGGCTATGGAGTCAATCAAAGAGTGGCTTAATTGGATCAGATCAATTACTAAAGGAGGAGTTCACAGGGCAGGCTAGCACAACAAAAATCAAATCGCAGGTTCAAATGGATGAAGTAGTCTTAACTAGGGTAAAAGGGCAATGAAGAATTCTTAAACCGGGATCAAGATGAAGAACATAAGGAGATCAGTAGTAAAGGGAAACTAAAAGGACCAAAGGGGGGAAAACTACAGAAGTAAGGGAGCAATTAAGAATTCCCAGACTAAGATAGTTTAGCAGAAAACAGTGAGAAAGTAAACAGTCAAGACAGAGAGCATTAAATATGATTCTAAAATATCATTCTTTGTTTACTATTCAGATTTCATAGAGAAACATGTGAATATATATATAAACATGAAAAGAAAACAGTGATAAACATGAAGAGATAATACTTATTTGATTTCCACTGTGCACAAGAATCCTGTGAAATGTCTTTAGCTTTATTCCATGATCCAGCAAGCTAATCCAGTCTTGATTAGAATAGCTCCTTAACTTGATATGAAATGTCTATAGAAATATCTTTTAATCCACACCAAAATACTTCAAATGAAGAAGTATTTATACAAATTCTAAACTGAAATATCTTGAAAAAATATCAAGATTGACTTTACAAATATCTCAAACTGTTTTACACTAATAAAACTTAAATAAAGGGCATTCGAAACTGATGAATCTATTTGGCACTATTTTTATGGATTTATGGTGACAAAGAAGAGAAAGTTGAATTTGATAGCAACTCTTAATTGATGATGAGGCATCTAAGTCACTAACTGTATCCTTTCTTTGTGCATTCTGCCCCAGCAATTATGCAAATTTAGGGTCCATTGATACCTTTGTATATCTCACTCCGAGCTAGATATGTAAAAAGTGAAAGAGGTTATTGTAGATAAGATTGTTTTTAAGATAAACCTCTCTCAGTTTCCCAAAATTCAGCTCCAGCGATTCACAATATTCTCTGCAAAAAGATGTCAAAAACAGGACTTTACACAGTCCAAAAAATAGGCTGTGAAGACATGCACTTATCTCACTTTTGGTAATACCTATGTAAAAAATGAGATAGGTTTTCGTATATTGGCCTGTTACAAACACAAACCTCCTTCAGTTTCTCCAAATGCATTTTGTATTGGACACAATAGTGTCTGCAAAACTATGACTTAAACAATAAATTTATGAAGAATGTACCATTTTTGCTCTGATTTCATCTTTTAACCTTAAATTTCTTTTAACTGTTTTCAATTTTACTTCGTATAAAATTCATTGTTGCTGGTGAAAGTGTTTTCATCTTTGTTTAACTCTTACTGCATCCACGTTTACTTTTACTGTGTACTTTTACCGTTCTGTTTTTTCATCTGTCTTCACTTTGACATGAATCTTTATGCTCTGTAATTGTCTTCCCTGTTGTTTATCTTCATGCTAGCTGATTTACTTGATTTGGTATTCAATCTGATACTCTTTAACCCTGATACACTTTGACTATTCTTTACTGTGTCCTTTTACCTTCACTGTATATTTTAGGTTTTTTACTATCTATTTCAACAGTAAATTATTTAATTTCGTGTTTCCTTTGCTTGTTTTTTAATTGTATGTTTTATTTTCCATCTCTCTTTGAATAAATTTGATAACAATCTCGGAGTAAGCATATCTTATGACTAGTATTAAGACTATTTATCTAAGGCTGCGGTCTTCTAATCGCTTGTAAAATAAAACAAACTATTAGGAAAATGTTGGGTTGTCAAGGAGGGTCATTAATGGATTTATCGAGCTTTATAGGTCTATGGAGTGAGTCCAAAGTGATTTTAGGAGGTAAACCATGCTTGAATTGGTTAACAGAGGCTTCAGGTGGAGCAGAAGGGTTTCATAAGTTTACACAGTAGAATGGGCGAAGGGTGAGAAAACCTGGGTTCTTGGGGTTTGATATTTAACAGGCAAACTTTTAAAATATGGCGCGAATTAAACAGTAGACGGTTTGTTGCATAGTGGGCAGGTGGTAAGCGGTTTGTTTCGCACAACTTTTGGGTGATTGGCGATATTGGGGGGACGCTGCCCGATGCCATTCATCGGGTGGAACATAGTGTTGGGGCCCAACAGGAAACCACCCATATCGGGCAGGTAAAGGTTGGTCTTTGGAGGCCTTGCAAAATCAACGAGGATCGTTAGATACGATGGGGGAAGATTGGGCGGTGGTCAGTTCATGAAGATGCACGAATGGTAGTGGGGGGGCCCGACGAGGGTTTAAAAGTGACGGGTTTTAATTAATCACGGATTATGGTGGATTAAGGGCATCGAGGGTGATTTCATTGGTGACTGGTTTGACTTGTAATTAACCATGGATTGATTAATTATGTCGGGTTTTTATTCATAAAGTTTATATTTCAAACTTTTGGGGTGGGGTATTAATATAAGAGTTTTATTGATATATATACAGGAAGAGTTTATATTTCTTTTTGAGATTTAATACATATATAAGTGTTAGAAATTAATATGAAGATGGCAGAGAATCAGTTTTAGCGCTAAGTGTAATGTATCTAATTCATTTTATTTTCATAAACACATTGTAACTTAGGCTAAAAAGGTAATTTTTGAGGGGTTTTTAGGAAAAAGGGTTTACATGGGAGTAATTGCTTTCCCTTAGGAATATAGAGTTTAAACCTTGGGAAAATGGGTTTTATGAGGGGAATGAGGGGGACTGAAGAGGGGCAAATGTTTATGAAGGGATTTTTTGTACTTAAGGTCTATAAGTCCTTAGGTTGAGGGTCCGGTCCCTCCAGAAGTCAGAGAAATGCTCTGAGCCCCTTTGACTTAAGATTTTAGGTACTTAAGACTTTTCTTGGAAATTAGTTAAGTGAAAAGTGTAATGAGTGAGGGAGGTTAATCAATTTGATTTTTTGGATTTGATACATGCCCAATTATTATCCATGCCTGGAACTTTGATGATGAAGGTGATCAACATGCTTTTATCTAACAATCATCACAATTCTGCAACCATTCTTCTACTTACCCATCTACTCATCCTACCATTTTTACTTCTCTTTATTAAGGTGCACTTAAGTTGGCAAACCCTTTGTCAAAACTTTTTTCTTTTTTTATTTTACAAAATAATCTATCTAAGTCTAACCTTATTACATCTAAGGGCTCAGATTAAATAGTTGAGCTTCGTTTATTCACTCTACTCAATCTAATTATCTACCAAGGTTAAACAGTTTGGTCAGATTTTCATTCTTTATCTATAAATATGATATTCAAAACATGGAATAACCAAGATTAAATTGTTTGATTACTATGGATTGTGGCATGAATAACAAGTTGCACACAATAATTATTTTGCATAAAAAGTAAATAGTAGTGGCATTTTGACTTGCACACTTTCATGGTCTTTTTGTTTTTGGGGTTCATATTCTTTCGTTTGTTTGACCTTCTCTTATTTTTTTTGTCCTTTGATTTTTCTTTTAGGACATACCCTCTTTATATTTTTTTATTTTTTAAATATGGAAAACATTTGCAGAAAGCAAAGGTATGTGCATATCACAAGTTTGATCTCAGTCATTCAAAAATTATGACTTCTATTGGTATAGGAACCTAACAGGGTCCTTGATGATCTAAAGGATGTTCCACAGATACAAAAGGCCCTGAATCCACATTCTTGGGAGGCCCTGAATCCACATTCTTGGGAAACTTTTGATCCTTATCATAATAAGAGACCCTTTGGATTTTCGGTAGACTACATCCTTCCACTCTACCTGACTGTCTACTCCCTCTGAACTAGAAGCTCTTTCGGTCATCTGACATGGTTTTAGATGTTTGCAATTTCTCCCTCTTGAACACAAATCACTCTTGTTGAGCTTATGCTCAATTTTGGGAAAATCCTCTGAGATGCCCTTTAAATCTCCTAAGTTAATTTCTTATGAACACTAGTGGATCTATGTCCTTATTTACCCTACACATATTCTCTAACCATTTACTCATTGATGCTGTGAGGTTAAATCTCTCAAATTTTGTATTTTACTCCATTGGAATTAGGCTATAGTCCACCCACATAGTGTTTGGCTTTGTTAAATTGTTCCTCCATAATTGGATAAATTTAGGTAGAAGTAAAAAACAAATATGCAATGCATTCATTATATTTTGGTAATTAAACATATTTACTAGGGATTACTGCCCACCGTAGTTGTTTGGCTTTGTTAAATTGTTCCTCCATAATTGCATAAATTTAGGTAGAAGTAAAAAACAAATATGCAATATATTCATTATATTTTTGTAATTAAACATATTTACTAGGGATTACTGCCCACCAGTTCTTTGCATAAATTTAGGTAGGGAGTAAAAGTAAATATGTTGTACATAAAGATTGTAACAACCTCTTAGAAACTTTCACCTCTTCCCCAAATTACTTCACACGTGTGTGAGAGAGAAATATGTGAGTGATAAAGAGAAATATGTGAGTGATGATTGAGTGTAAATGAGAAGTTCAAGTGCTTTTTTATAGTGATTTTATGGTTCCTCAAGAAGTACATCTCCTTGCAAATTAAATTTAAAGTTGTATTAAATTTTCTTTCTTTTAACTTGTGTAGTTGGGGAATATGCACTGCAGCTACCCAAAAATCAACACTTGTAAACCACCAATAGCATAAACAATTATTGATTGTGGTGATTCATCTACATCCACCAACATCAGGGGGTAGAGAGGAGCGGGGAGGTTTTTCTTCATCATTGTTTTTTCTATGTTTTGTAGTCTTAAGGAGGAAGAAGAGTTTGTAAGTGGGAACTTCTGAGAGATTTGACATAATTATCATAGTTTGTGGAGATTTAGGATGGTGTTGGGCACTTTGTGATTTGAACACACACTATGAGTTGTGGTTCAGGGGCTTGGGTACTTTGTGATTTGAACACACACACTATGAGTTGTGGTTCAGAGGCTTGGGCACTTTGTGATTTGAACACACACACTATGAGTTGTGGTTCAGGGGCTTGGGCATGGAAGGATAGGTTCCGTGGGGCTACGAAGCCAGATAAGTTTTTCTTAGTTGGTTGGGTGGCAAATTCAATTGGGCAGATTTTGAGAAGCATATGAAGGAAACCAATTTCTAACCTAGCTAAATACCCTACAAATTCCAATTTACTCTTATTACTATTATTTAAATTTATTTTACATAAATTCACAATGTATATGAGAAATAAATAAATGGACATGCCCTATGCTATTTAAATGAAATTGTTGATAAATAAAAATGATAAACTAATTTTCTTTTATTTAAAGATACATTTTTCTTTATTTTATTCAATATAAAATTGATTATAGATATTCAAAAATTTGAGGCTATGGTTGAAGGCCTCACACATGGTATCAAAGCTAGGTTTGAAATCTAAAGCTTAAAACCCATATATACACAACGATGGTATCATAGCTAGGTTTGAAATATAAAACCTAAAACTCATATATACACAACAACGATATCAAAACTAGGTTTGAAATATAAGACCTAAAATCCATATATACACAACAATAAAAAGACCCAAGTAATCCTAATATATATATATATATGTATATATAAAACTCGAAGCTAGCCAGTCCTATATTGTTATACCCAGTGTTACCAAATTTTTTGATTCCCAACAAAGAGCGTATTTGTACCAGACATAGACAAATAGGTAGTTATAAGCCAAGTTCCAAGAAGTTGTTATTTCAAAATAGAAGAACTCGCACTTGGGGTGCTCCTCATTGATCCAATTGGAGTACTTGACCTTAATAGAAATCACATATAAAAAAAGGCATATTTGATTCTGCTGAGCATACACACCAGGACATTTGAAAACAAAATAAATTAATGGCAATTAACAAAATCAACTAATGCCATACATGTTCATATTGTTCCTCGTGTCATCCATTGATGATGCAATAAGCTCCTTCTCTTCTTCCTTAGCCTGATTACAGTACCAAAGTCTCCTAGAGAAAACACTCAATTTTAATTTATTCCAGCCCAATTGCATGTAAATTAAGCATACAACCTTTAAAAAAATTCCGAGGCAAAATTTCTCAAGCCCGTTTACTAACCAAAACATCTTACATTTTAGATAGTAAAAAGTTATGAAAAATATTTTTACAGTGTCTTTAATAAGCGAGGCTAGCTTTTGCTTAAAAACATATTAGTCTATTTATTATAAGTTTCAGAGGTTTTTTACAATTTTTTTGGTTTAATTTATTTAAATTTGACAGAAATTGTTGGAATTACAAATTTAAATATGAAATCTCTATAATCCAAATGCTTCAGAAGTTTTTTAAAATATAACATTTATAAATAATATAAAAATGATTTTAACAAAAAAAAAAAAACAAAATACAAAAAATAAATTAATTTGACTAAAACAAATCCAAACCATCAATTCAAAAAAAAAAAAAAAATTAAAATAAAACCTAAGCAACATAAAAATTACCACATAAAAAAAAAAAAATGAAAATTTCTCACTGTCAAAGAATTTAGCAACAATACTTCAAAAGAAACACATTTCTACACTTCATTTAAAGCTTCAATGTATAGGTAAATCAAAGAAAGCAATGCCTTTGGTTGGAATCGATTGCATTGAACCCCAACCACAACATGTTTTGTCCAACATCATTGCCAAACTCACCTTCCTCCTTCAAGTGACAAGGGCTAAAAACTCATCCCAGCTCTCTCTACAGGCTTATAAACTATTAAATCACCAAGGTTGGGGGTGAACGAAAGGAAATAGGAAATCTCATGGAGAGTTTCATTGGTCGTTCAAGGGCCTAATGCCAAGTTCTCTAAGATGTATAAGGTATTGTGTTTATATATATATAATAAAAATAGTTTAGATTCATCTTAATTTCAGATCTATTAAGTGCTTGACACTGATAATATCTATGCAATTTAAAAAAAATTAGTGTCTTAAGAGATTTGAGTGGTATAGACTCTTGGTCGTTAGAGTTAAGATAGATCTAGAATGATTTAATTATTAATTGTTAATTCTAATTTTAATGATAAATAATAATTATCAATTTTATGTATTTTGTTTTTATATTTTATATTTTTATGTATTTTGAGCGAGTCAAAATGTTTAACAAGATAGAACATTACAACATCTCTACCATACTGAGCTGGAGAGCACCTCTCAATGCAATTAATTTAATGTATTAATTAAACTAACATTTTTGTCAACACGATAGGAGGTCTAACTTATCTTCTTGCTAAATATTTAGTCCAGAAGCTTAAGCCCCTTGTTGGCCATACAAAATCCTTCGTCAAGGACTCTGCATCGTTCGTCAATGAGTTAAAGAGTTTCAAGCTTGATCTAGATGACAAGCTTGTGAGCTTCGATGTGGTCTCCCTCTACACTAATATCCCTATCAACGAGGACATCGAAGTCATCAAGCACATCACAGATCTTGATACGACTTATTTAGTTGGTATTTGTCTTACTTCTACTTTATTTTCATTCGAGGGGGAATTCTATGAGAAAACTTGCGGTGTCGCCATGGGTTCCCCCCTCTCCCCTATGGTAGCTAATCTATTTATGGAGGATTTTGAATCAAAGGCCTTAGCTTCTTCTTGTCTTCTACCTAACATGTGGAAGAGGTTTGTGGATGACACTTGTGTCATCTGGTCCCATGGTAAAGAAGAGTGGAACTATTTTTCCTCCATCTTAACAATCAATCTAGTTCCATAAACTTCACCATGGAATTTGAATGTAATGGTAGTCTGCCCTTCCTTGACATCCTCCTCTCAAGGAATGATGATGACTCTTTTTCTCATCAGGTATTTCGTAAGAAAACTCATATGGAACAATATCTTCATGCTAATTCTCATCATTTCCAAGCTCAAAAGCTTGGTGTTCTCAACACCTTAGTGACTAGAGCTTTAAGAGTTTTTGATGACAACCATCTCAATGAAGAGAAAGCACATTTCGTAAGTGTTTTCTTTAATAATGGGTATAATAGACACCAATATATTAAGGCTTTCCTCAGAGTTGAAAAATGTCCTAGTGCTAAGAAAGATACCAAGGGTCGATTTTATGGTGTTCATCTTCCTTTTATCCAAGGGACCACAACAAGATTGTGATGATCCTAAGGAAGCATAAGGCGGCTTTAATGTTTAGGCCTTTAAATACCATGCGTAGCTCCCTTAGATCGGTAAAAGACCCAGTGGACCCAAAGAATATGAAAGGTATTTATGTTATCCCATGCCCTTGTGGGACTCCCTACATTGGTGAGACTGGTCACTCGATTAATCAAAGGATTCATGAGCATGCCGCTGACATCAAGCATGGAAGGACCCGCTCCTTCGCTTTGGCAGAGCATGCAGATAAATCTAAGCATCAAATCTGCATTGAGGAGGCCCAAGTCGTTGCTAGGGTTAGCCATTTCCATCATTGTAAATTGAGGGAGGCCATAGAAATTGAAAAAAGACCCAATAATTTGAATAGAGATGATGGTTCGAATATTAGTAGAAGATGGGTCCCTGTCCTGTTCTCCTAGTTTTTTAGGCTTCTTTTTGGGATTTATTTTGTTTATTTGCTTATCTATGTAGGTATTAATGTCTTTTTTATAGTATTTGTTGTTGATTTATTCTTCATTAGGGTTTATTTTCTTGATCCTTCGTTTTTTATGTATTTTATCATCCTATTCGTTCTCAACTACTTTTAGTATTTTTGTTATTTGTTTAATGACCCTGAACCCCATATTTTATTGTTGACCCAATTTTATTTATTGATTACTTTTCT
>APFE031261878.1:43681-74014 GCA_000404065.3 Pinus taeda
AATCATAATTTAAATATTATTGTTCAAATATAACCGTTACTTGAAATTATGTCTCTACATTGATCTCTATTTGAGCCTTTGCCATGGTCTACCTCTTCATTTGGTCCTGATGATGAACCACACTTGTTGGTTCGAAACTCGCCGACAAAAGATTTCTCTTATCTGATTTCTACTGAAAGACTTTGCTTAATTCATTACGGATCACAGACACCTGAATACAGAATATAAACTAGCATTATAATATTTTATCATGTTTTAACATAATAATCAAATTAACATGAAGATTATTTAAAATTTACTTATTAATATTAACATTAACAATTTAATTAATTAATGAAATTAGTCTCATGGAATATAAGGGGCATGGATGACCCCAAAAAAATCCCTCTATGTAAAGGATTTGGTTAAAATGGAGAAGCTCTCAATTTTGTATATACAAGAATCAAAATTAGAAGATTTTTAGCTCATGGAAGCCTCTAAGGTATTTTGGAAAGATAGTAGCGGGGCCACTCAAAGTTGAAGGGGAGCATCAAGAGGTCTTGGCATCTTTTGGAACAATAATGCTTTCACTATGATAGAAACTTAGTCGAATGTACATTGGGTAGCAGCGGAATTGGAAAATAAAGGAAACAAGGATAGAGTGAAGTTACTGAGCATCTATGCCCTAGTAACATAATGCGAGAAAGTTGAATTTTGGGATAACCACATCTCCCTTAAGGAAACATTATGATATTATAACTTTATATTAGGTGGTGATTTTAATACGACTCTGTTTGCACATGAAAAAAGGGATGGTCAAAGATCTCTTTAGGGAGCAAATGGAGGATCTTATTTCCCCTCAGAGAATCTGATCATTGGTCCATTAAACTAGAAATGGAGATGGGAAAGGACCTGGGCCCAATTCCTTTTAGATTCAACCCAGGATGGTTGCAGGAAGGAGTGATGGACATCATTAAACATACATGGCACACTCAGATCAAGGGATTTTTAGGCTTTGTGTGGGAATCAAAACTGAGAGAGGTCAAACATGTGCTATGGCAATAGGTTAGAGATTCCTATGTTTTTCTAGGAAAAAAAATAAAACCATATTCCAAGAAATGGAACAACAGACATCAATCATGGAGAACTGTGTTGTAGAAGAACGACATCTGGAGAGAGAAAGAATTAAACTCCATATATTTCCAAGAATGCAAGGAGGAGGAGTATTGGCGCCTTGAGTCAAGAAGTATATGGCTTAATGCAGGGGACATGAACAGGACCTTCTTCCACAAGTAGGAAAGGAAAGGGAGTTGAGGAACAAATCCAGAGAGATAATCCTTGAAGGTAAGGAAAACATTACTTCTTTCTCTGAAGTGAAGCAGGAAGCCTTCACCCAGTTTCAATCACTTTATGCATCAGATGGTGAATTGGATTATGACAAAGTAGAATCTTTCCTCTCTCATTTTCTTCCTGAGATATCTGAAGAAGAAAATCAACTCCTAGTTCAGAAGATTGAAGAACAAGAAGTGGTGGAGGCAATTTGGTCCATGGATTCAGATAAGGCCTCCTAGCAAGATGGTTTTCCAATCAAATTCTATAGGATATGATGGATAGAGATCAAGAAAGACCTTCTTAGGATGTTGAATTGGTCATTAAACAAATGCAAAGTTGGAGGGAGTACAAACTCCTCCTTCCTTGATCTTATTCCTAAAGAGTCCAATCCAGTGAATTTATCCCAATTTTGGAAAATATCACTCTGTAATGCCTCTGATAAGATCTTGACTAAGATTATCACAAGCAGATTAAAGGTGGTCCTCCCGAGACTAATCTCAGAAAATGAAGGAGGATTCCTCAAGCTAATACATATTATGGACAACATCATTCTCTTCTAGGAAGCCATTGACTCAAGCAAGGAGAAAGGAGAACCAAGATTCACCATCAAGCTAGACATGGAAATGCCTTTGATATGATGTGTCATTCCTTCCTTTTTCTTATTCTTGAAAAACTTGGTTTTTGCAGTCCATTTCTCTCATGGATAAAAGCATGTATTGGCTCTCCTTGGAATGCCCCTCTAATGAATGGCAGACCAACTCCTTTCTTCAAAGCCTCTAGGGGATTCAGGCAAGGTTGCCCTTTATCCCCTCTTTTGTAGATTCTGGTCATTGAAAGTTTAAGCATGAACCTAAAAAAGGTGAAGAAGAATAGTTCATTGTTGGGTATAAGTATAACGAGGAATGTCATGCATATTAATCACTCTCAGTTTGCAGATGAAACAATATTATTGGGAGGAGCTTCCAAAATTCTAGCCAAAAGGTTCAAATCAACTCTAGGTTTATATCTTAGACTTTTTGGAGGCATGGTAATAAAAAGAAAACCCAACGCTATGGGTGGAATTGTTCAGAATCTGCATTGCACAAGATTGCTTCAACTTTGGGTTTTTCAATTCAAATAAACTAGAATTCTTCTAAATATCTCAACATTCCAATTTCCCTAGGGTCGTATTCAAAGGAAGATTGGGAGGATATTCTACAAAAATTCAAGACGAAGATCTAGGGTTGGGGCACAATGTGGCTTAATCTTGTTGGGAAAACAACTCTCATCAAATTCATACTATCAACCCTCCTTATCTATCTTCGCTTGGGTCTGCTTGCTGTAAAGAGCATTCTTTCTCAAATGGGTGCACTGATCAAAAGGTTCCTCTCGCAGGGAGGTTAGAATAGTGCTAGGAAGTTCCAACTTCTAAATTGGAATGTAGTTTTCCTGCCAAAGGAGTTCAGAGGATTGGGAATTAAGGAACCCCTGTATGGAATTTGATATTAGATTCCAGCGAATGATGGAAGGAATCTTTCTTAAAGAAGTATTTCTTAAATAAACATAATATTTATTTATTACATAACAACTAAATTATTAAACAATTTAACAAATTACCCAACGACTAATTTCCAACGGCTAACTTTGAGCAGTGAGGCATCCTTGCTATTTATTCCCTCAGCTCTACTGATTTCTCACCTTGTCCTAAGGATGAACCACATTAGCTGGTTCAAAACGTCAATCAAATCCTAACGATGTGATTAATCTGAAAGACTGATATCAAGAACAAAGTATTAAGAGTGGAGAATGCACAATGGGAATGAAAAGGCTCAAAACTATGGAGGCTATGCAAATCTGTTGCTCAATTCATAATTCATTATTTGGGATGGATCACATGGAATGGAGGAAGAATCATCCTTTGGAAGGATAGGATCTTGTCAACCACATTAAACTTGGACCAAAGCAAAGGGAGACCTCTAGTGGAATGGTTGAAGAGCAAATGTATCAGAAGGTTGAAGGATATCTCTTCCTGGGATACTTTTGGTGCTCAAGAAGGCTGGGAGTGTCTTGGTGTTCCACCCTAGTTGTCCAAGAAATGGGACTTTCTTATCTCTTTGTTGAAAGGAATAAATCCCATCTCTCGTGAATCAACATATATGAGAATGTGGATCCCAAGTAAAAATCTAAACAATACTCTGCTAAAGAAGGCTACATTCTGTTAAAGAAGGTAAATATATTCTGTTGGATTCTCATATATGAGAAGATTCTCACATTCGAGAACCTTCAAAGGAGAAATAATAATGGTCCATCACAGTGTGTTTATTTAAAGTTGATGAAGAGACGATTCCTCACTTATTCCATTTATGTCATTTCTCCCTCAAGATATGGAAACTAGCCTTCAAAAAGGTACACAATGTTTCTATCATCCATGGAAATTGGTCAGAAATGTTTGAAGCTTAGAAGTTCAATGTTCCCAATGAAAAAATTAAATGTCGTTTGGATAAATGGGTTTTGTCTGCAATGCCAAAATTTCTCTGCTGGATGATATGGTTGGAAAGGAATAAGGTGTTTTTCAAATAAAATTTCCCATCCACTCATAAAACAACCATTAAAGCTCAATGCCTACTCTCAGAATCCATTGTCGCAAAAGGTATAAAATTTAAGGACATAGAAGAATTGAATCTAGAGGAGAGAGACTGGATCAAACCCCCAAAATTATATGATCATGATGTCAACTTCACTCCTTGACCCAAAGTTACCTCCTTTACTCCGCTTAGAATGGGAGTGGATATTTCAAGCCTGGAAAATTAGGAAAACACTTCCAATTCTTAGTTTTGATGGGGCCTCTAAAGGAAACATATGGGCAATAAGAGGGGGAGGGGTAATCCATTTCCCCAAAGGGAAAAAATAATATATATTTTCCTAAGGCCTAGGATTGACATCAAATAATCAAGTGGAGTTCTAGGTGCTATGGAAAGGTCTTGATCTTGCCACGAATAATGGTTTCAAAAAAATTGATGATCCTCGGTGATTCAGTGCTAGTAATAAGACAAGTTTCTAAGGCAATTTCATGAATCTCATCATGTTTTCCTCCAATTGTCTGTAGAATAGCTTTGTTGGCGACAAAATTTGAGAAAATAACTCTCCTCCACGTCCTCAGGTCCCTTAACGTGGAGGCGGACACCTTGGCCAAACAGGGTTCCCATCTTGAACAAGGAGTTATTGTACTCAAGGATGGAGCAAGACTGATTGTGCCAATCTCTTAATCAAAGGAAATCAATGAATTTTTTTGGAGTTCGATCAAATCGAACCCTCTATCATTCAAATTAAGGATAATAAACACAAGACGCAAGATCGAATCACATCGCCACAGGGAGGATGATGGGAGAGGACAATTGGGATTCTAATTTGTCTAGCACACGTTGCATTCCAAGCACGACAACCTCCACACTTGGAGAGACATTAATGAAGAACAAATTGTTTTAAATTCTCAATATTATTCTCAATCATAGTCGATGTGGGAATGTTGTTACTTAAAGGACGTCTCTTTAATGCCTTCATGAGTTCTCTCTGCACGAGGTCTAGTTCATTGTCTGGGGATTATGCAATGATGTTTCACTTACAGGAGGATTTAATTCTAGTAGTTAGGGATAATACTTCTCGAGAGGGTCGAGAGTCGATAAATAAGGGAATCCAGGTTGTTTCTAAGTCTATATGGATGTTTCTCATTTGGAATTGCGGAGGAATTGACCACTATCGAAGATGGAGAATGGTGATTCTCCAAGGGACTTTGATTGCTGGAAGAAAGAAACAGGGAAAATATTTAAAAATTTAATAGGGATGTATGAACGACTAAGCAAGAGGATAGAATTCATGGAGAAAGAGTTAGATGATAGGGAAAAGGTGGTGGAACATAAGTTGAAATGGATGCATGCATGTATGGAGCATAGGCTGATTAGCATTGAGTCAAACATTCTGCTACTAAAGACTAGACAATGAGAGGTGACTTGGAGTTCAAAATGACGAGGAAAATCACGGCTCCCTGGAACCAAGTTTGTCTTTGTAGGACATGGCTACTATAAGGGCAGAGGGAAAAACTGAAGCAACTCGTGGCAAGTAGGTGATACCTGAGAACAAATTAGACCTGGATCTTGAACCATCTAGGGAAAATTATAAAATAATGTAGCATTTTTTTATAGACATGAACAATTTTTGGGGAGATTTTGTAGAATATATGGACATTTTCAATGTAATAGTGTAGAACAGAAAGCTTGTGACACTAGGAAAACCAAGCTTTGGCTTTGCTGGAATTTTGAAGTTGTTGATGTAATTGAAAAATGTAAATGGGGTTGGCCATGAAAACTATCCTTTTAATATAATATAAATAACTTCTTTGTTAAAAAATAATAATTTAATTAATTAGGAGAAATTTGACACTAGGAAGATAAGTAAGGATAATTGGCAAGTGCATAATGATGTTCGTTTAGCTAGTGATAGGAGAAGATTTAGTAGATTCTTTAGGATCTACTAGGTATCAATAATGTTTGTTTATGAGAAAATTTAAAAGGAAAACTTACACCTACCCTTATGTATGTGTGTGGGAGTCAAATTAGAGTTTTGGATGCCCTAAACTATACTAATAAACCTTGTATTTGATGCATCGATTCAACAAAATTATAATAGTAAAGACATGAGGAAATTAGGGTAGAGGAGGGTTAACACAAGGACCACCTCCACTAGAGCCACCACTACCATAACTGGAGTTGGTCTTCATCTTGTACTGGTCCCTAGAAGCAATAAATGAAACTTTAAAGGGGCATTAAGTGGTTTAGGTGGAAGTGGAGAACCCTTGATTTGGGGTAGGAAAATCTGTGGGATCAAGGAACACTGACAAGTAACTCCAACCAATGATTTTAATAGAGAGCTTCAAAAGATTAATCTCCCAAAATTTTCTAGAGGTTGTGCTAGTGAACGTGTAGAAGCTTGCCTTGAAGGAAAAAACAAATTTTCGATCAACAAAGAAAAGTTAATTCAACCTGAAAATTCTTGCATAATTTAAAGTATAGCTTGTAGACCAAAATGTTACCTGATATCAATGGAAATTCCACTAGAATGAGGGCACTAAGGTGTTTAATACCCAGGTTTGTAAGTCTATAGTTTCATAATAAGAAATGTACATTGCTTCGTTAATACTATACCAACATTATAGTTCTCCTAGTGTTGATTTTAAGGATCCCTTTCAGAATTAGATGAGGAAGAAAAATTGTTACATGCAAACCAACAGTCTAGAGCAAGTCTAAAATAACAGTATATGAAGTTTTAGATTAATATCAACTATTCCTTAAGATTTGCATGTACATTGGCATTATGCAAGTTACAAAGACATTCACCAGAAATGTAAATTATATGACCAAGTGGGTTCACCTATTCACAGATCTCACAAGTTGTGTCTCCTTTCTCATTGCATCATTGTTGCACACATTTGCGATGAGCATGCTGCAAAATTCGAAAGACAGGACACACCAAGGTTACATCAATAATCAGGTCAAAACTTCACCGTCATTAAAGGGCTCTTATTCCATCAGGATTTAGAGCCTAAATACATCTAATATGATATACCTAGATAGGCCAGAACTAACAAAGGAACACTTAATTATTTTCCAAATAATTAAGAAGCAACTATATTGACCAAATACTGGGATCCTACTAAGGAGGATGATAATCATAAATCTTTCGTGATATACATTTAGAAGACAGAGTTTCTAACCTTGCTAAAAAGTTGCATCAATTGTTGAAATTAACAAAGTCCTAATATGCGACCAGGAAAATCATTGAAGCGTTTTAAAATTGTTGTGTTCAATGGTTCAATTAATTTGAACCAGTTACCGGAATAAACAAAATAGTACTAAAACAAAGATTGTCAAGCATATATATGTACCTCCATATTTCTTCTACAAGGGCAAGGTATCTCCATGCTTCTATCCTCCTCCTCCCGACAAATATGAAATTCCACAAATTCCCCTTTCTCTCCACCTGAACTATAAATTTGTTTGGATGTATTGCTTTGGCATGAAGATAACCCATGTTGGAAATGGGATGATGTATTTACAAATTTCACCCCATCTTTCTTAACATGGTTAGATGGTGTTGAAGTAATATTGGCAGTATTTGCAGATTCAAAGGTGGAAGTTGTTATCAAACGGTCAACATACAGGACTAGATGATCACCCATTCTCATGAAGCATAAATATTAAGGAACAATGAAGACTAAGGACTGTAAAGTCTAAGCTCTTAAAAAATTGTTAAAATTCTATGTAACATGAAATTTGATATAATTCCCAATCACAATAAAAGTGGAAATGGGAAAACCAAAGGACATTACCCATTTCTAAAATTCATTCATACATAACATCCGTCTAAAAGCCCTTCAACACTTTTAAATAAATGAGGCAAAACTCTGAAAACCCTTCAATACTTATTAAGCAACAATATCAAATTTTTAAATGCCTTGCAGGGCTAAAGCTTGACTCAGAAATCCATGAAACATAGTGCATAACATCATAAAAGAGGCCCACCCATAAAATTACTTAAACAAACTGAATAGAGTTAAGGAAAACCCACTTCTGAAGTATGACCTTATCTCATTATTTTAGACCATCTGATCATAATGTTCATAATTCTCCTATTCATGCATTGAGGACCGAGACATCCAACAAAACAGCCACCAACAGATCATCCAAATGCACATGTAGACAAATTCATATTCAAATTGTAACAAAAGATCCCCAAATATCCAATAAATACTTACGAGTCTATGAGCTCTTCATGCAATACACAATATTTTTTCTTCCATAATCTTTCATAGGACCACTAGATTGGAGTGTGGGGCATAACTCCTATTGGGTTCAGTCAAACTTGCACCTTCGCAAAACCAATGTTAATTGTGTGGTTGTTTTTTTATTTGATGATCTTAACGTTAGTTACATAAAACCATTGAACTTTTATGGGAATGCTGCAATCCGTGTTTTACTTTAAAATATTGACTTATTTAAGAATTTATTTATATGTATTTGTACTTCCACACAAAAAACCAGGATGCCATAAATTCAAAAACAATGCATCTAAAAGAAAACCTACATATATGAACTTTGATAACTATTTTCCATTTAAGATCACACAACTTTGAGTGAGAAAAAACCTAAGGAAATTATAGAAATACTCTTCAAAAAGATGTGCTTACATTTCATTTTGGGTGGATGAAAAAAGTGTATGCTTAGACAAGTACTGAAGTCCAACAAGCATGTGAACCATATGAATATAATAGGCTGGATAAACAGTCAGGCTGGACTAATATCATGAATGAGAGGAAGGATAGCACATCTAAAGCTAGAGGCCTTGAGCCGGAAGGAGAATTATAGGAAATGGTCCAAAGATTGGAAAAATAGGAGAATGAAAAGAAGGAAGCAACAAATCTCAATAGAACAAGAAAGGAGAATGAAAGAAGAAAATGATAAGAAAAAATTGCTAAAAATGAGGAAACAAGACAAGAGAAAACAATATATTATTGAATCTATAGAGTATCATGTGTGACAACAAACTCAAACTAGTCATCATCTTATTGACAATGTAATTGATATAACTATGGAATATTTAATCATTCCAAAGTAGAGCATAGATTTTGGAAAAGGCATCAGAGGAAAATATGCTCAATAAAACAAATAATTACTCCCAATAACTTAGATAATATATTGACTTGGGGGGGAGAAAGTATACCTAGGCTAGTCTATGATTTGGCACATTTGGAGTTAATTTCCTACAATAAATTAAAGAAGACCATTTCCAAGCAAACTCAAAGGAAAAGAATGATTAATTCAGAGGATATGGTAATATGTACTATAGATGATCAAGTACTAGACACAAAAAGGGAAAAATTAATAGAACTACTATCACTTGGATTTGTAATCACACATGCTACATAAGATTGCAAAAACTTGAGAATCAAGTAAAGTATTATAAATATAGACATGATTTAATTTTGGTTTTTATGGAGCATATGCTAAAGAAAATTAATTGTAATGCTCTAGTTAAAAGATATTTTTATGCAAAATTTTTCACTTATAAGAGTTCAAATTACATTACCTATTTTGTATCAAAGGAATTTGATGTGGAAGGAAATTAAATGGAAAACATGATATTGGCTGAAGCTCACCAAATAAATTTAGAAACATAGAGCAGATGAACCACATAATATAAGATTTTTGACAAAAGCATAAATTTATGAAATTGATTCGATCTAAGTTACTGGAAAAACGTTGTTCATGAAGATTAACTACATATACAATAATTGTTGTATATTAAGATCTAAGACTTTATTGAGGAAACCACTACTCAATTCCAACTTCCTTCTCCTGGTCCATCAAAAAATTTCCATCCAATGGACCAAGTATTGCAAAAAATTGAGGAGATTCTAAAGCTACACAAGTTTGAAGTATAAGAAATATCAAATGTTGAAAATGGGAATTTAAAAAGTTTCCAACTAAGAAGTCTAAGAAAATCACACAATTTAGATATCCCTTTCCCTAAAATTGAGAAATATATCAAAAGTTTCTCTAAAGAGTTATCAACTTTGAGGGCCCCATGTAGGCGACATATTATTCCTCTTAATGATATCTGTGAAATTTTATTTGACCAATGGAATAATATCATAAAGAAGTAATTAGGTATTAAACCTCTAGTTCACCTGAGGGTTAAGAATTTAGTTGGTTACTACAACCATTGTTGGATTTTCTTATGGTGATGGTACATGTAAGGGAATGAATGGCATTCACAATGAGTACTAAATCGAAATGAATCTAAAACTAGTGATAGAGAAACAAATATAACACTTATAACTTTTAAGACATGATGCATAGATGCCTTTACATTTAATAATTAACCTTCAATTATATATTATAAATACAATATATAAGCTCTTTCAAAGGCTTAACAATAACATTAATCTTCATCAAATTGAAAGAAGTTATGACTCTATATTCAAATTAACAAAAGGAAGCATTATGTATTTATAAGATTCAACAACTTATAAAAGTGGTTGCTTTAATTCCTAATATTTTTCTTTGGCATGTACTGAAACAGAGGAAGAGGTGCAAACTAAATTGCATCAATACCGATGAGTGAAGAGATGCAAACAAAATTGCATAATATTGCATTCACTGATATCAACAAGTGGGTAGAACGAAGAACACTGCATTTTTTGTTTTCTACATTGGATTTGAAGCAATGGTATTGAACGAGCAACTATGCATGCAATGGCAACACCATTTTTTATCTATGACAGTACCAACATGAGAATTGTGGGACTACCAATCCAACCAAAGAATTCTTACTGTATCTCTTTCATGAACATGTATAAGGTGTTGCAAGAAGGCCTTCAACTTATTGAAAAGGTCAGTAGTTGGTTGAAGACAATGGAGAAGGAAGACGAGGTGCAAAAGGTGTTTGGTCTTTATTTCAAGAAGAGAAACTTGTTGGGCATGTATCTATTTACAATATCCATACAGTAGGGATAGGTACTCGCTATTGATCTTGATAGTTTGAAAGAGGGGGAAAACATGAGTTGTTGAATTAGTTGAATGCCATAAATGGAAATTAATTTTTTTCAAGTAAGGGAAAAAAATGATAAAATGTAAAAAGTAATACAAGGATAGAAAGTTGTTGAGGAGGAGGATTTTGTTTATTTGAGAAAGGAAAAATATGTTGAAAATGCAAGTGATATTTGTAGCAATTATTTGTAAAATACAACATGTTTTCTCACACTAGAATGGAAGTATAGGGGTGGTGAAGTAGGGTAGATTGTGGATGGACTGAAAAGTGGGAACCATGATAAGAAGGGCATGGGCCAATTGATTTTAAATTATACTTACTGAAAGGGGATCGGAAGGTAATGGATGTAGCGATCACATTCTGGCTGGCTGTATAGACTATGAAGTCAATATGGACTCCTATTGTTTCCTATGTTTGATGTAAGCATTTCCTTGCATGCGGGAGTAGCGACTGAAGGGAAATTGTGGAGAGATGCAGAGGTAAGGCAAGGTTTTGAATCTAGATATGGAGGTGAATGTTAAGCCTTGTTGGTCTATGTTTCCAATGTCCACTGTCGCCTTTGGTAATGTCATTCCCTGTGATTTATGTATTGTCAACACCCACTCAATTTGAAGGGGAATTTTCCTATGAGAACCTTGCATTATTGGGGGGAGTGGAACGTAAGTTGGGTTGAAGGCATCCCATGGCGGGGCTTTTTATTGGAAGAAGTCAACAACAACAAATTATGGCAACTTAGAGGGTTTTGATCCGGGTGCATAGAAAATGAAAACAACTTTCCCAAGGGGGTTTTGATGTGAGGAAAACCTGTTGTTCATTACAAATATGAACTTTTGCATCAAATTGTTTATCTTCTTCTTGTGTAGCAATAAGGTGGTGGTTCCTTTTCTCTTTGTAGCATCTTGCAACTAGCATGTTCAATTTTTTTACCATCTATTTCTTATGCAATGCGGTAGATTGGCTGGTTGGATATAGGTGCATTGAATTGTCAAATGTTTGGTGTTTGTCCATTGACAAAGATGAGTCTTTCCTTGACATAAGGAGGTTCCATTCCTCAATAGTAGGTGTTTCATTTTGGAGATTTGTAAGTAGTTGGAAAATGCAACTTCAGCAGGGTTAGCCCCTTATTGACAAAATATGGTAGACAGTGTGATGACCATGTCAAAGTTGGGCCTTGCTGCGTGAAGTGTTGATGTACATGGGGATGTATTTCATAGGAGGTAGCTGCCCAACATCAACAATGAGGATGATAGTCGACCGATTGTTGAAAGGAAAATTCTGATGCGAATGGAATGCCTCCCTTAATCCATCGTCTATGCGTGAAAGAAGTTTAGGCCCAATAAAGCTTATTTCATTGATTAGAACGTAATTTACATGATGAAGTTTTCTTCGAGATGTAGAAGTGGTTTCCCATCAAGAGGAAGTGCAATTATGTTAACTATCGCAACACCTATTGGAGCGAGTAGGAGTAATGGGTTTGAATTGGGTGTAGATTCAACAAGGAATGCATATTTTAGGCAATCAATTAAGAAATACTTCCCCATGCCAATGGTACCTTGGATGATCATTCTAAGTGGAGAAATGGAGGAAGTGTTCCTGAAGTGGGTGAGGACAATGTTCATAGAAAATTGTTGGGTGGGTGATAGCGAGTCAAGGGACCAGGGAACTTGAGAGGGGGTAGAATGGATTTGGATGAAAGAGTGACTGAACTCTATGAAACTTATGGATGTCTCTTGCAAAGAGGAAGGTATAGTAGTATGGGCCCAATTATGGTTTGAGTCAAAATCATGATGCCCCAAACATGTCAAGGTCATGAAATTCCATGTTATTCCCTCGGTGTATTTGAGAAATGAATTTCCATTCATCCATGTCTACAGAGACAGGGGGAGGGGGGGCATAGCATGAGCAAATTTTTCATCAAAGCGAGGGGAAAAGGGTCTTTAGGGGCACAATGAACATACCATGCAACATATGCATTTGTTTTAGTTCCCAATGTGTAATGATTTATTCACTAGTGGAGCCAACATCTAATGAGAGTTTGCGAAAAAGGAAGTATATAAGTATTTAAATTTTAACAGAAGAAAGCATAACATGCATGAATAGAAGAAGGGATGGAATTATAGTGGGGCATGAAAAAACAATATTGGGAGGGATTATGTGCTTCCACTAGTTTTGTTTTTGACGAGTAAAGAAGGAACATGAATGTGCAACTTCTAGAAGAGGTAGTGCTTCCAATGAAGGAAGTTTATTCATGTATGAAAAATGAAGGGAGGTGTTGGGAGGGGGGCACCTCAACCATGAGAAACACTTCTAAAAACAATCTGAATAACCTTGAGGGAAACAAATGAGCAATTGCAGAGTGAAAGGGGAAGTTTTTGCAGCATGTGGCATGTCTCCTTTACACCTATGTCCCTATCTACAATAGTTTCTGTTAAGATATTTCAGACAACACTAAGAACAAGCACTTTAGGATGCACATTCTGTGAGAGACGTGACAACATTTGGTGATATCTTTATGATTTTGTCTCTGCTTTCACAACATATTTCAAATGTAGTTGAGAACAACATGTCGAGATAATATTGGTTGGAAATTGATGTTTTCTCTCCATATGGATAACATGTCAGAGTTGTGAACATTTAACCTATCGTCATTATGGGTCAAGATGTATGTCTTTCATCCATTGTCATAAATCAACAAAGAATATGTAGGATGCAAATCCCATGGAACACCATACTGATAGGTAAGAGTAGGACCTTTCTTGTGAAGATAGGACGAGGGATGGCATTTTGTATGTCATTGAACACAATTAACAAGCTCTTCGTAGTCCCAAATGTGGGAGGATGCAACTAGTGATGGTGTTGGGAGGATGCATGGGTCATGCTCTCTAGAAGGTGTACATAAGGTTCACGTTGTTGAGCAGGTCAAGGGTTCCAAGGAGAAATGTGTTGATCAAAATAACACTTTCTTTGTCAACTTTGACTTGGTGATTCCAGTTGAGGTTGTCCATATCAGGTGTATTTTCCATCCAAAGGAAATCATGTATGTGCGTGGAGCCCCTATGTTTCTCCTCATATCTGCAAAAATGAGAAAGGATACATTGTGAGGAAAATGTATATTTAGAATTAAAAACAAATAACATAAGGATGATTAGATGAAGACCTACACCAATAGCTTGTTTCATGGCAACCTTTTTGCAAGACCTCTTCAAAGAAGATTGTGAACTGACAATTAATGTACATTCATGCACGATGAAAATTCTTGATTATACTATGGAATCTCCATCAAGATAACTTGGCTATAGAAAAGGGTGGGTTTCCAAGAATAAACATGTGCAAGTCATGCCATTTGGTGTCAGTTGCACTAGGAGTGAAGAAGAAGGTGGGACTACCTATTTATGTGATCATATTAGTGAGTTCACCTCTACACTTGTTCCATAAAGATCATGCCCCATTGAGGGCTGACCCAAAGTGCATAATCTACTTAGGAAGCATGAAATTAGGAATGTCATGGAGGCGTGCTTGAAGGTCTGCAACGGTCACTGGAAAGTTGTCCTCGAGGTTTCTTTTCACAAAAACAATAGCAGTTGCTTGGTTGCAGTTTTGCAACATAAGATTGTACAAGCAATAACCAAATCTTGGATGCTAGTGAAAATGGTTATCATGGTAGCGCATGAGGTGCAAAGCATATTCCTTCATTTCAACATTTCTAAGTCGTGGTTGACCAATCATGGAAACCCATGTGGGGGAGAGTGTGGGGATGACCATATAAAAGAGGCCTTCTATGGTGTATTTATTGATAGTAAAGAGGGAAACAAGAAGCCAGACAATCAAAGTGGTGGAATTAGGATGGGAAGAGTGAAATTAGTTGCATATTTCTTCATTCTCAGTATGGGAATTTGGGAGTGTTAATACATAATAGTGTGGTTGGAGGTCTGTTGGGGTGGGTGGTGTAGGAATTTCGTGATCCAAAGTAGGAAGGTCAATTTCGTCGTCAGGAGAGGAGGGGGTGATGTGACAGAGGAGAGAAGAGATATCGATAGGTGAGTAGGCAAGGAAAATACTACAACGTGGTCCAAATGTACATCCTTGTAGTAGGGATCATGTGCTAGCTTGTAGTCCAAAGCTGCAACAACACATGCTCTGCTTACAAAGAACTCATATGCCCTCTGGTCAGAGCTATGTATAGTAACAACTAGGATGCCCAAATAAAAAACTATGCATGGTAGGTTGTTGGAAATAACATGTATGTCTTGAATGAAACAAATAGTATGACCAGTGTACTTGTATTGACCACCACAAGCATGGGTGATTTACAAGAATGGGTTAACATGCACTATGAACATTTCCTCTATTTGGGTTAGAGCAACAAGGACAAATGGTTGGTTTCCTGGGTCCATGTTGTTTGCAGAGAAGAAGCGATGGGTGGAATTTGTAGTTTCACAATGGAAGCAACAAATGTTACCATGTAAGAACTTTTTTTTCATACTTGGGTATGATTCCTTGCATATGGAGCAAACATGCAAGGGAGAGAGGTCATCTATATTTTCACGAAATTGGTAGTGTGCATGGATAAGGGCATGTTTGAATAGATTTTGGAGATGGGAGGGTGAAGTGGCATAGGTTAATGGTGGGGAGTGCAAGGTAGATAGCAAAGAGGGGGAAATGAAAGTAGGAAGGCAAAGGGAAGGTAGATCAGGAGTAGGAATTATTGAAGGAGATGGGATTGCAAGTGAAGTTTGAAGATGTTGGGGTAGAGAAACATGATTTGGGGGTATATTTTCACAGGATTATGGGTTCAACCTAGCTCTATATTTGAGACATATTTTTTTGTTGGAGGTGTCTTTATTTTATGCATAGAAGATTCTCCTACAAACATTTCGTGAGGGTCTCTCAGAAGCCTATGGCATGTCCATCCTAATACAAACACGAGGATGTGAACATCAGTGTATACAATATCCGAGGGGGACTAGCTTTGTGTGTAGAGAAAAAGTGCATGAAGGAGTGTCTGTAGAAGGAAGCATGTTTAATGGAAGGAGAGGGAAGAACTATATATTCAAAAGGAAAGGAAATAAGAGCAAGTTTTTTTTTTTTTTTTTGCAAATTGTGAAAGAGTGGTTACATCCACATATTAGTTGTGAAACAGGAAGTGGTGAAGAGGAAATGTACAAGGTATTAAATATAAAGATGCAAGATACGACATAACTAAAGACCAACTAGGTTTAAGCTAAAGAAGCAACAACCTTTTCTAACAAGTCAAAGTTTTTTTATTTTCACAACACATACTTTATAAGATCATAAGAAAAGCAAGAAGAACTATGCTTGAGAGTACTTTGAATAATAGAGAAAGGAGGAAGCTATTCATGCAATAGGGAAAGTGGGGTAGGGGGGGGTGGGTTTGGGTGGGGTTGGGTGGGTGGAATGAAATAATGGAGTGCGAATTGTAAAGATGTACAATTATATTTACTACCTTTCTTAGAGGAAAAAATAAAACATATATTATATTTAAAGGTAAAAATAAAACATGTAACATAGGTGTAGATACATAGAGGAGAGTCGAAGTACAATGATGAAATGAACATATAACATCATGTGTGAATGGAAGAAGAGGGTGGTAGGAGGAAGATATGAAAATGAACAGAGAAACATATAGAAGAAGTTGTCTACATTTCAATTTGACATGGGGGAAGAAGAGAGAGGCTTAAAGCCAACGAACGACTGCAAGGCCACACATTTTCATCATATATTTGAGGACAAGACCACTTGTAGCGGCATAGGATATGTCTTCTAAATTAACTAGGAAAACCTTCAGAAGGTCGATACCATTCAAGCTATATGTTTTCACGGATAGTATGAAGAGTAAATGATGACATGAAATCTTTGAAAAAATCTCATGGATAAAATCAGGATTAGAGGAGAGTAGGAACAAGTCCTTGGTGTTGGGTGTAGGAATTGCAATTAAGCAAACTCCTCAACACTTAGTTGTCAACCCGGGGGATTCGTAAACATAGAGATGAAGCACATGCAATGCCAAAGATGGTATGAATTTTCCTGATAGAAATTCCTACTTTCTTAAAGAAAAGCTTGTAGAATTGAAAGAGTAAAAGATAACTGAATCATCAAAGTAATCTAGTGCTAGAACAAGAAAGAATGCATTTGCAAAGGAATCAAAATAAAAAGGCAATCACTCCAATTGATCAATTTTTAATTACTGAGTATGTGTTATGTTTTTCTTTAGCATAGACATTTGGAAGTCTCGTAGAATGGGCCCTTAAACCTGCTTCTTTAGAGATTTCCTTCTTGCACTAATTTGTCCTACACTATCGTAGTCTGTTTGCACTAGTGCAGGAATAGAGGTTTATGCAGGAGGTATAAATGGTGTCTTTACCAAAGGCTTTTTACTTCATGCAAGGGCTCAAACTTCCAAGGTTCAGAGCACTCAGATCCTATGACAAGAAACTGGTTCTTGCACTTGATCAGAGCTTCCTGCACTTAGCTATTAATTCTTAAAATGTGTGCTTAATTATTACAAGTGTCAAATTAAATTGCACACATAAAAAGTGAATGTTCATGATCTTAATGGAATGCAATAATGAAGAAACAATCAATATACATTTATCCTGTCATAAGCATTTAATGAAAGAAAAGAAGATTACAGGAAGTAAGCTAAAAATTCTTGCTACAACACACCAACATGCATTGGTGCAGGTTCATATCTCCTACTTGGACCAGGCGAGGAAAACCAATCAATCAGAATTGCAGGAAAGGAAATATCACACCAACGTGCACTGGTGCAGGTTCATTTCTCCTGCTTGGACCAGGCGAGGAAAACCAATCAAAAGGAATTGCAGGAAAGGAAATATCACACCAACGTGCATTGGTGCAGGTTCATTTCTCTTGCTTGGACCAAGCGGGGAAAACCAATCTGAAATCAAGTGTGGGGAAAGAAACTATAGGAAAAGGAAATTTATCTACTTCACACAACGAATCCGCTTTCACTCAGATAGGAATGCATGTGCTGGAAATTAAATCACACTTGACAATGTAAACACAAATTAGAGGGAAATGAAATGGGGTAAAGGAATTGCAGGAAAGGAAATATCACACCAACGTGCATTGGTGCAGGTTCATTTCTCTTGCTTGGACCAAGCGGGGAAAACCAATCTGAAATCAAGTGTGGGGAAAGAAACTATAGGAAAAGGAAATTTATCTACTTCACACAACGAATCCGCTTTCACTCAGATAGGAATGCATGTGCTGGAAATTAAATCACACTTGACAATGTAAACACAAATTAGAGGGAAATGAAATGGGGTAAACGTGCTAGGTTGGCTGGGCCCTAGCCAACCAGCGTGTTTCCCTTTTAAATAAAAAAGCTACCCAATAACTCAGATCAGACTCATTTGTTTAAAGGAACAAATGAGATTCGAAAAGCATGAGGTGGAGCTCCTTATTCCTATTAATTCATAAAGGCAAAGTACATCATGAAATACAGAGTCCAACATAGATTTGGGCGATAACAAAAGGTACAATCTCCTGTTTAGAAACACAGTCCTATTACCGCCTCTTCCCCCTACGTGCATAATTGCTCCTCCTTTTATAATATGTTTACATGATAATTAATTGTATCCTTTGTAAACAATCATGGGGATTTCATCCCAACTAATTCTAATTAAATAGCATATCAATACAACTGTTCCCCTATTAAAAAAATAGAGATTTAATACGAATTTTCCAAATCTGGGTGTTTCTTAGATTTCTGGAAAAATTGGTATTTTTAATAAACTGCCTCCAAAGACCTCTTCGTAACTCCTCAACCATTACGCATTTTGGAAAACGGCCCATGTCTTACTCAATTTCCTATACTGGGAAAAAAACTATGTTTCATAATTTTGAGATTCGCAATGATCGGCGTGGAAGTCGAGGAGTAAATCGACTGTCGGGAAACCATTGTGAATTCGGGTGGAAGTTGTAAATTCTGAACTGGTCCAGGAATGTGTGGTGCAGGAATCCCACTGGTACTAGTGCAAAAATGTGTGGTGTAGGAACTTCGCCTCTACCAGAATGGGCATATAACCAACTTTGTAAACCTGCAAACACACAAACTATTATTAAATATGTCTTTATTGTTTAAATCTCATTAAAACAAAGGAATAGCAAATACTTATTTATTATCTCCGAGAATGCACAAAACTATGACAATGACTAGTCAAGCTAAACAAAAGCATGAGTGATTTCGAGTAAAAGGTGATATAAAGCAAGGAAAAACAGAGGCCCAACATCCCCCCATGCTGACCTTCTTGCATGTCCTCATGCAAGGAAATCAATTGTTGCGTTGTTGCTCCCTTGCAAAAAGCAAGATTAAAAATATTTATGGGCATTCGTAATGATGTTTCTTGCAATTCTATGTGATCACATTTCCTACACTAGATAATGCTTGTTTCAAGAACAGAGTGTTTGCTGGATTCTTTGATTATTTATACTAATTTCAAAAAAATCTATCACAAGGGCTACAATAAAAATACCAAATTGCAAGGATGGTGCATGCTTGCATTGATTTGCTTACACCGCCTAAACTGCACTGCTTTGCTGGCACTTTTCTGCTTGGACTACTATATATTACAAAGTGATTACACTAGTGCAAGCATAAAATCTGCTAAAAAAACAGGGAATTTTGGTAAAACGTGGGCTGGACTTTAACATGACTTCCTCAATCATATAGAAGGTTTGCTTCGCCATTTCTTTGATGCTTCTGAGCATATCCTTTTGCTCTTTCTCCAGTAGATCCTGCAATAAGTTCATGGGGGAACAAAGAAGTGGGAAAAGGGAAAAATTTAGAATGGGAAGGAAGTTTATTACAAGGATTCCAGGAACAATACCATCAAGAGGGTGTAAACATAAGTGGGATAGGAAAAAGAAATTGAAGGGGTAAAGTGGGATTTACGAAATGAATGGGAAGGTAATCATTCTAGGATTGAAGAAGAAAACTGATGGGGAATTACAAAAATGGGATATGAAGAAAGGCTGAAAATTTTCTGGAAGGTTTGCTTGCTAACCACATTACAGTTCTAATGAAAATATTAATTGTAAGAATGCAACAAGATTAGGTACAAAAAGTAGAAATTATAGACAAAAGAGTATGGTACATACCTGTTACCTTGTCCCAAATGAATTCCTTGTTTTGTTTCTGCCCAAAGTCTTATAATGAAAATCAATTTTTTTTGAAAAGGTGCAATCTCAAAATAACTACCACAAGTTCATGCACCTACTATAGCAATCTTGTACCTAGATTATGCAGCGCATATTTAGAGGCAACCACCATCAATACACATTGTTGCCAACCAACATCTTGTGAGCAGTCTTCATTGAGTAATCATCACTCTAAATACCATGAAAGTCAAAATGAGTTATGACAACAATTAGCAACCTCTTTATTGAACACTCTAAATTCTGTTTTCATCTGGATTCAAACTAAATTTCCTCTTAATATAGAACAAATAATAACCTTTACTAAGGGTACCACATCCTTAAAGATTCTTGATTTTTTAAAGATATAACTAAAAGCATCATGTTCAAATCGTCTTTAAAACCATTTTCCAAAAAAAAAGGATAAGTTTAGGGGAAGAGAAAGATAGCCAAGCAAATCATAGTATTCAATTAACTTTAATACCACAAACATAGCCCTGTTGCTCGCAGGTGTCCATAACCTCGGCAGGGGTGTCTTTTGACCCATCGAAATGTCTGTGTCCCACTTGCTAGGCATAGATTCAAAGTTATCTTATTTTAATTTTAGATGAGGGCCACTTTTTTGGCTTGGTAACCAACTAATGGCAGTGCCACTCACAAGAAGTAACATGGATGAACAGGTCGGCTCGTGATGAGACCTCCTGTCTTCCAACTTTTCAGTTGAAATCCATTACTCTGGCTTGGTGACCAGAAGCAGTAATGTCATGCATGCTAGGTCTCATGATCGTGGTAGGTCGACTCATCACGAGACCTCATATCCTCCCCTAAATCTTTTGCATACTCTGATTATGATTAACCTAAAAGGCTACTTAATAAGTGGGGAGACAAATCTACTCCTTAAGAGTATGGGATGGCATGAAAAGTTTTTAATGGCTAATCATTACTGACTAGTTCCTCTGCCCCAAAGACTTATTAAAGATATCCCAGATAATGACTAAAAGACTCCTTGAATTAAGAATGCTAGTGTTCTCATGAATAGCCTATTATGATCTTAACAAGAGTGGTCCTCCATAGGGGGTTTCCAATAGTACCTTCTAAGGGAAACTGAAATCATATATATCAAATGACAACTTCTTAGAGTGATTAGTCATGGTTACTTTGAAAAATCATGAGGTATTAGAGTAAATCATACTCAACAAGATGTGTCATAGATGTGTGCGTTAACAACCAATGCGGATCAGAAGTAGTTTTAGTGACTACACTTTAAAAATAAAAAACCCTAATAGCATCTTAACAACTTTATTCACCTACCCTACTTTACCTAAGAGGCGGAAGGCTTCCTTTTATATATAGGAGTACTTCCAATGAAGCCATGTGCGGATCAGGTGAAAATATATATTCATGCTCAAATTTATCATACAAACTTGAAAGTGTGCATGAGCATGAAAAACCAACGAATGTAAATGATATGACAACAAGAGTTTTAGAAGAGGATAATGTTGCCTTGCTTGAGTAGTTGTTTGGAACCAATGTTCGATTTAATCATGGTAGCCTTGGTCTATTTCTTGATTTGGCCCATGCTGCACATCTTCTTCTTCCTTGTCATGTCGATTGTCCTCCTTAGGGCGATTAGTCTCTTGATCACATTCTGGATCTGCTGATAGACATGTCAAAAACTTTTCGTTCTTAAGTTCCAATGGATATCCTTCATTGATTATAGTGCATGATTCATTCGTCTCCTCAAAAGAGACTTCTAAATGCTCCTGTGATGGTGGAGAAATGGACAAGTCCTTGACTATTGTCAAGAAGTTTTCTTCCTGAGAGGTAGAGATCAAGATCCCAGCAGCTGCTAGGGCTTGAGAGAGAACCTTCATACTTGTTATTATCTTTAAGTCCATCCGGTTGATTGATAGTCCCTGTCTTCACACACATATTGGTAACGGGGGTTCTTACAACACCCCAAAATGATATAACGTTAAAGATTAGGATCTGAAGATAATTGATTTTAAAAGTTATTGGCTGAAATAAAGCTCACCACACTTGCATAAACAATACAAAAAGATAAAGGCAGACTTACCCCTATTGCAACAATAGAAAATTCTTACCAAATCAAATTGCCTCCCCAGCAATGACGCCAAAATGTTGGGTGTAGGAATTGCACTTAAGCAAACTCCTCAACACTTAATTGTCAACCCGGGGGATTCGTAAACTTAGAGACAAAGCACAGAAAATGCTAGAGATGGTATGGTTTTTCCTAATAGAAATTCCTACTTTCTTAAATAAAAGCTTGCAGAATTGAAAGAGTAAAAGATAACTGAATCATCAAAGTAATATAGTGTTGGAACTAGAAAGAATGCATTTGCAAAGGAATCAAAATAAAAAGGCAATCACTCCAACTGATCAATTTTTAATTGCTAAGTATGTGTTTTGTTTTTCTTTAGCAGAGACACTTGGAAGTTTCGTAGAATGGGCCCTTAAACCTGCTTCTTTAGAGATTTCCTTCTTGCACTAATCTATCCTGCACTATTGCAGTCTGCAATCACTAGTGTAGGAATAGAGGTTTATGCAGGAGGTATAAATGGTGTCTTTACAAAAGGCTTTTTACTTCATGCAAGGGATCGAACTTCCAGGGTTCAGAGCACTCAGATCCTGTGACAACAAACTAATTCTTGCACCTGATCAGAGCTTCCTGCACTTAGCTATTAATTCTTAAAATGAGTGCTTAATTATTGCAAGTGTCAAATTAAATTGCACACATAAAAATTGAATGTTCATGATCTTAACAAAATGCAATAATGAAGAAACAATCAATATACATTTATCTTGTCATAAGCATTTAATGAAAGAAAAGAAGATTGTGGGAAGTAAGCTAAAAATTCTTGCTACAACACACCAACGTGCACTGGTGCAGGTTCATTTCTCATGCTTGGACCAGGTGGGGAAAACCAATCAATCGGAATTGCAGGAAAGGAAATATCACACCAACGTGCACTAGTGCAGGTTCATTTCTCTTGCCTGGACCAGGCAGGGAAGACCAATCAAACGGAATTGAAGGAAAGGAAATATCACACCAACGTGCACTGGTGCAGGTTCATTTCTCCTGCTTGGACCAGGCGAGGAAAATCAATGTGAAATCAAGTGCGGGAAAAGAAATTGTAGGAAAAGGAAATTTATCTACTTCACACAACGGATCCGCTTTCACTCAGACAGGAATGCATGTGCTGGAAATTAAATCACACTTGACAATGTAAACCCAAATTACAGGGAAATGAAATGGGGTAAACGTGTTGGGTTGGCTGGGCCCTAGCCAACTAGTACGTTTCCCTTTTAAATAAAAACGCTGCTCCGTAGCTTAGATAAGACTCATTTGTTTAAAGGAACAAATACGATTCGAAAAGAATGAGGTGGAGCTCCTTATTCCTATTAATTCACAAAGGAAAAGTACATCATGAAATACAGAGTCTAGCCCAGATTTGGGCACTAACAAAAGGTACAATCTCCCGTTTAGAAACACAGTCTTGTTACCGCCTCTTCCGCCAATGTGCATAATTGCTCCTCCTTTTATAATATGTTTACATGATAATTAATCATATCCTTTGTAAAAAATCATGGGTAATTCATCCCAAATAATTCTAATTAAATAGAATATCAATACAACTGTTACCTTATTAAAAAAATAGAGATTTAAAGCGAATTTTCCAAATCTGGGCGTTTCCTAGATTTCTGGAAAAATTGGTATTTTTAACAAACTGCCTCCAAAGACCTCTTCATATCTCCTCAACCATTACGCATTTTGGAAAACGGCCCATGTCTTACTCAATTTCCTATACTGGGAAAAAAACCAATGTTTCAGAATTTTGAGATTTGCAATGATCGGCATGGAAATCGAGGAGTAAATCGGTTGTTGGGAAACTGCTGTGAATTCGGGTGGAAGTTGTAAAATTTGAACTAGTGTAGGAATGTGTGGTGCAGGAATCCTACCGGTACTAGTGCAAGAATGTGTGGTGCAGGAACTTTGCCTCTATTAGAATAGGCATATAACCAACTTTGTAAAACTGTAAACACACAAACTATTATTAAATATGCTTTTAATGTTTAAATCTCATTAAAACAAAGGAATAACAAATACTTACTTATTATCTCCGAGAATGCACAAAACTATGACAATGACTAGTCAAGATAAACAAAAGCATGAGTGATTTCGAGTAAAAGGTGATATAAAGCAAGGCAAAACAGAGGCCCAACACTTGGCAGGGACACCCATGAGCTCAGTTGTGGCATCATCAAAATATGTGACATTTTTTAGTAGCCTTTGTGGTCATGAATTTCAAGTTTTAGCACATAGCGGCAGTCACACTTCGGGAAGTTGCCATCACATTTTGTGCAGTGCCACATTCCATTTGAGTGGTGGACAACCTTTTTCATGCACTGAATGCCATTGGATGAGAGAGGGCATGCAAGGAAGTATAAATCTTGCATGTCAATAGAGGTTATGGTTGCACGAATAGAGAACCATTATGCTTTTATGAGGGGATGCAAGCCTATGAGGTCGAAAATTGTATGTTATGGGTGGGCTCACTTGGAAGACCCAGATAAATTTCTACTTAATGAGGGTGAATAAATCAAGTAGCCATTTTCATGGAACCATGACTAGAGTTGGTGACCATATGGAATGTCTTGATTCAGGAGGAGGCTACTAGTGCAAATGGTCCTTGCAGTCCTTCCATTAAATTAGCCTATATGGCCCCCTTTGATTGCAAGTACAGGGGATGCACCTTAAGAGCGGAGAAGAACAAGTTCCTTTCCTATAGAGTGGCAATGTTTTCCCCACATGGTGATGTCGATGTTATACCCATATATGTCCTCCAAGCTGAGAGTTTTTCTAAGTGTTTTAGACCCATATATTCAACAAATGGTGGAGGTAGGGGAAGTGGATTTGACCACACCAATGATGTCCACAATTAAGTCGAGGTCTGCAGATCTGATTTCACTTACATGTTTGCAATGGAAATGGTGGAAAGGAATAGTCAGAGCATCATCCAAGCAAGGTTTGACAATGGAAGTTTCAAAGAGGAGGACCTCCCATTTTCTATTTAGATGGTTGTAACTTGTGTTTGTCAGCTTGATTGTCCCATTGGAAACCATGTAAAATTGGCCAACTTGGACAAGGGAATGTAAGGAATCTGCCAAATCACTGAAGGTAGAGAGATGGAACTCATCATTGGCACAATCAATGAGTTCAAAGCCAATGACCTTTCTAGAGCCACGAGCATTATTGTATGAGCGAAGGGTTGTTTTTGTAATCACACTACCTTGGATTGACCAATATTTACGTTAGGGGCTGAGTGCCACAAGCATAATGGAAACATGTGTAACATAGGTTAACTAAGTTGATGTTGAAGTCGGGTAGAGAGAAAAAACAAACAAATGCATAAAGGATGGGGGTGAAGAGTTTGAATATATGCATAGTTTTGCAAAAGTATGCAACTGGACTTTTTGAGAATGATAATTGACCCCAACTCCAAGTCACTGGAGATGACATGGGAATTGTAAGCAGACGACATCAATTTGTTTTGCTGTAAAGCATCTTTGGAGAGGGAAATATGATTGTGCAGGGATGATGTCTCCATCGAAGAAACAAGGCTGAGATAAACTATTTGGAGGGATGGCCAGAGCGATGTAGAGCTAGCTAGAAATAAAGTGATGACATTATTTGTTAGGGAAAGCTCCATGATGAGAAGGAACAAAGTTAACCTGGAAGGCGAGAATCTACAAAATGGAGGTATGAGGGGTAGGGATCAATGAAATAGTTTGAAGAAGAGCATGAATGATAATTCCATAGGGGTTAACAAGGTGCTTGATTATTCACGGTCTCCAAAGACATTCATTTTGAAATCAATATGCCTTAATTCAAGGATTCATGCAAATGATGTAAAATGAAAAGGCTATGGTTGGAATGAAGGGGATGCTTACAAAACACTGCTAATTGAAAAGTCAAGTAGATGTCATTTAGTTTCCATGTGATTTGAAAATCTGATGTAATGAATAAAATGAAAATATTATGTAGAGAATAAAATAAAAAAAGACAAGTATACATGTCATGAAGACATGCAGAAACTCAATTGTTGAATGGGTTAACCACCACGGGCACTGTCCGGGTGTGAGCACCATCATCACAGATGCTTTCAAAAGTAAAGCCAAAATAAATATGATGAAACTAATTAAATTAGAAATATAATCAACACATCATGACAATAGCATCTCATATAACCATCATGGACTTTATCTAGTTGCGACTACCATTAAAATCGATACAATGAAAAATAGCTTTTAAAAGGAAACCCATTAATCTGGTATATACATGATAAAACCAAACCATCTGTTGTTTTCAACAACACCAATAATAACCATTAAACAAGCGAAATGTATGAATGCTATCTAATGTGAGGGTACATCTATGAGCAAGATGCACCAGCAATAACCATTAAACAATCATAATAGATACTTTCAAAAGGCAACCCAAAATAAATACGATGAAAATAATTAAATTAGAAAGACAATATACACATCATGACAAACAACAACTCAAATAACTAGCATGGACATTATCTAGTTGTGACTTCCATTACAATCGATACAATGAAGATAAATTTCAAAAGGTAGCCCATTTATCTGGTATGTACATGATAAAACAAGAATAATTGGTATTTTTAACAACACCAATAATAACCATTAAACAAGCAAAATGTATGAATGATATCTGATGTGAGGCTACATCTATGAGCAAGAAATGAAAACTTGGTATTCGCTGTGTTGTTTTGTTTTGCAAAAATGACAGGAATATGTTGTCAATTAGTCATAAGGTTTCTAAGCTCATATTTTCATGAGATGATGTCATGTATCTCAAAGATATTCTCTCCTTATTGAGCAGAGTCTATTTATATTTATGGTATTATTGAAAATCGAATTGGTAATTAGTCTTAGTTGCATACAACTTGGAGCTAATCATTGCATATCTTATCTAACTGAGATATTTCAGCTGCCATGTTTATCCCTTTACCAAATGTTCACTACATGTCATTTACCTAAAATAATTGTTGAAATTAATGCATTTATAGACTCATAGAGTTGATTTTAATTTTAAAACCTGTTTCAATAATTTAAAAACTCTCTCCCAACCCTCCCCTTTTCCATGTCCATTAAAATAAAAATTGAAAACCCTTTACATAATTTATTTACAATTATAAATTGGTATCCTTTTATAAATTCAAAAATATCCTACCTAGTGTCGTTTTTACATATGCATAATTCACAAATATTAACAATTATCAATGAACAAACTTTGTGAAGTAAAAAATGTTCCATAGTGATGCATGGGTATTGTAGTATTCAATACCCAGACGTCACAAATAGAATAAATTAGAAATTCCACACCATGGATCAACTACTCCTCAAAATTGTCTGCCAGATTTGAACTAAAATACCATTTACCTAATTGATTGTTGAAAACAACGAGTTTAAAGACTTTTTAAATGTTAATTTTAATTTTAAAATTTTTCATAAATGCAAAACCAAATTAACTCCTACTTAATTTTGTCAACCAGATTAATCAAATGACCATTTACCTAGAAGAATGTTGTTGAAAACAATGAATTTAGGGACTCCTAAAGGTTAATTTCAATTTCAAAATCTACCAATAATTTAAAAAACCCTCTTACTTTAGGCCCTGTTTGTTCATGCTCAAAGACAATTTCATTCCTCTGCAACAATGCTTCCTAGTTTTATTAAATAACCTTATTGCAAAGATTGCAGAATAGGGTTTTTGGAAAATCTCAAGTCAAGTATTTTAGTTGTTCTCTCTTCGTGTAAAGATTTTCCAACATTTCAAAGATTTCCACTAGTTGAAGTTTTACATTTACTCACATATTTTCCTTCAATCTTCTTTTCCGAACTCGTATTAAAAATGGTTCAATTTTTGGATCAATAGATTGCCTACAGGGAGCTCTCTCAACCATGGATGGAATTGACTTGGACACCACACTTTAGGTTTTATAAAATCGACATATATGGATGTAATCTTAGGACACAATTTAGATTAGTCAAAATAAACCCATGTATCTTTTTCTTCAAGCTGGATCTTTCTTTCAATTGATATGTTTTAGATTTAAACTTTCTGCACATTCACACTCATTCCTGAAACTTTCATCGCTTCAAGCATCGTACATATTTTGCATCATTTTTAGTTTGGCTAATATTTATTTTTTGGAATATGCATAATCCTTATTTGCACTTAATAAAATCTAGTAGAAATGTCACATTAAAAAAAAAGTTGTTGGCATAATACAAATCAAGGGGATTGATGGCTAATAACATAGTGCCCTCAAATAAAAAGAAGAAACCTAAACACCACTCTCTCATAGATTCATAAGAACAATAAAACATTTGACTAGCGAGGATAGACAATTTTGATTCCCTCTTCAACATTTTTGGCATTCATGCTAATGATGAAAGGAATCAGCACTTCAATGACTAAAATCCACAACAATCCGTTGATAGAGTATGTGGGGAAGAACATGGAATTTCCTATTGAATTGTCCATATTCTTTACTCAGTTTCCTATTGAATTGTCCATATTAGCAACTCCTTTTAGATACACTAGAAAACTAAGTTTCCTTGAAATGTGTTGAAAAGAAATGGACACACAAGTCTAGGATTGACACACTGCATAGGTGAAGTCTGACATGGCTTAACTTTTTTAAAAAAATTGATACTTGTTGGAGTGGGTGTAGTGAAAGTGTAAGCAATATTGATTCTTGTTTTCAGTCTATGTAACCTTTTATGAGATACATGTTTTTTTAGAACTTCTAAATTTTCAACACCATGTGGTTGATTTTGTTTGAATTTGTATGAAGTTTGTGGCATATTGGGCTTTATCAGTGGGTCTTATTTTCTCTAAATTTCTTTCCAGGACATATCATCATCTCGAAAAATTTCATCTAAAGTGGTTTTGTCAACAAATTGGGTTGCTAAACCAAGAACCTTCATTGTTTGCTATAACAATACTTGAAAATATACAATATGGAAAAGAGGATGCCACCATGGAAGAAGTTAAGAAGTTGAAAATGCAAACATCTTCATAACAACTTCCATATGGATACAACACTCAGGTAGGGGTCTACTTAATTTTTTTCAAATATGCCATACTGATAAATCAACTTCATATGGTGACCCAATATAGTTGTACCATATTCTAATTTCAACTTTTTAGAGTGGCTGACATTTACATTTGTTTATAACGAAAATTGTATTCAACACATCCAATTCTAATTCTAGTTTTGTTGCTTTTGTATATAGATATCATCCCCTCTTTGAGATTAGTTTCAAATGAATGTTCAAACGATGCAGTGATATTTTCAAAGAAGATATTCAAAGAGTGAACATGATTTATTATATTATAAATTTATTGGTGCATCTGAAGATTTTAAAATTCCTTGTAAATATTATGTGTAGGTTGGAGAACGATGGGTTCAACTATTTGGGGGAAAAAGAAAAGAGTGGCGATAGCAAGAGAAATGTTAAAGAATCCTAAAATTCTTCTATTAGATGAAGCAACTAGTGCTCTTGATGCAAATTCTGAAAGCATTTTTCAAGAAATTCTTGATCATCTAATGATAGGAATAATTGTTGTTGTTGTTGCACATCATCTCTCCACCAATAGAAATGTTGACATAATTGTTTTCAATGCATATTCAACATTGGTTAAACTCTAAGAAATGGGCATGGCAATAGATCAAAGCCTTCCTTAGGAAATCCAAATCCACGTGCCTCAATCATTCATTATCAACCAAGTCTCTAAGCCTCCGTTTAGGAATTTTAAGAGCCCTTAGCTATCAATATAGTACATGAGCAGATGGGAGACTTGAAATGTTTTCATATGCTAATACAAGCAATATTGATCCCTCGACTTAAGGATATTTCTTTATACTTCTCAAATTAAATACAACTGAATGGCCCTATGCTCTACTAGGGGCTATAGGATCAATTTTGTCTAGTTTAATTAGGCAAACCTTTCCCATCACAATGAACATATGTTGGAAGTTTTCTATTAATCGATAAATAAGAAATCCAGAGAACAATCAATGTAATGGACAATGATAAAAGGAGAGGCTAATCTCATAAATCTGGCAAGGATAGTAATGAAGAAATTCCTACTATTTCCATTGTATGTGCTTGGCAGGGAAATAGGCTACTTGCCAAGGA
>APFE031261882.1:20020-95847 GCA_000404065.3 Pinus taeda
TAATACTGAGAGGGGGGGTGAATCAGTATTATTTAATTCTTTTACCAAATCTTTCTTATTTATACTTTGAATTATTTTGCATACCAATACCATAAATAATGAGCATGAACAAGAAAATCAGACAGTCACATCAAAGAACACCAGATATAAGGTGGAAACCCAATGTGGGTGAAAAACCACCTGCTGCAATATGTCTCTATCTTCTTTCAAATTAGAAACTCCTTTTACAATGATCTTGCACTGGTGCAGTCCTTTACCAGTACGCAGGCTGCAACCTGCTGAGAGCTACAACTCTCTCTCGTTTTCCAGTCTCTCCTGAAAGGGAGCTACAACCCCCTACTTCCTTTCAAGGACCACTTTTCATAAATTTTCAAACTGGATCCATATACATCAAATGATCATCAAGTACATGTAAATTATACAGTCAACTGCAATAACCAGATCAACAATAACAGAACAGAACCCAGAACACCTTATCAACAGAAAAATTCAACCAACAGAAGATCTTAACACAGATACGCGGTTTTTCTTTTGACTGGCCTGCGTTGCTATACACTTCACCCTCTGCCTTTCTGCGTATACCCGCAGAGCTCCTTCTGCTGAACATCGTTGCCACACACTGCTCCTTTCACAGATCTGCGTACTGTACGCACGAAAATGTACTATCGCACCGCGTACAGTGCAGAAGGCACGCACCTAGAAGCAATATCGCGCCGCGTACTATCACAGCAGGTACGCACCCAGAAAGACTGTCGCGCTGCGTACTTAACCAGAAAGCACGCACCTGAAACACTGTCGCGCTGCGTACCCACGCAATTCACTTTTGTCGCCTCTGCGTACCCACGCACTGCCCCTTCGTCTCTTCTGCATACCCACACACTGACCCTTTGTTTCCCTTGTGTACCCACGCACTGTCACTGCTGATCACTTGCGTACCTCTGATTAGGGCCAAAATACAGTCAGATACTCAGATCTGATCTTGCACTCGAGAGATCACCCTTCACAGATTCGCTTCCAACGTCTCTTCTAAATATCAAGCTTTTAAACCGAGAACCCAATTAGATCTTTAAGATATTCAATTCTCAAAAGATGCTTAAACCAAATGATCTCCTTAGCTTTATATAGGCAAGCTCATCCTTAAATCAAGGATCATGGGGCTCAATAATAATAATAAAATAAACAATACCACGGACCAAAACCATGATAACACAATACCGACGGCTAAGTACCATGAGAAACCCCACGTGTGGGCACTTTACTGCCTTGGAATGTGTGCACTAAGGGTACGCACCCCATGAATGGGTAACCCGCGTATTGGGACGCGGTCCCTGCACGGTATACCTGCGGGTACGCACCTCCTGAACTGTTCTCCTGCGTACTTCTTTATTTTTATCAAAATGAGAGCCATGCCATGGGTGTTGCCATCAAGTACAACATCTGAACCATATAATCATACCAGAACCATAATCCAACAGTGGGTTCACTTATGTATTCGGTGAACACATGATCAGCTATGCGTTATGCAGTTAAACAACTTAATCAAGCAATGGTTAATCCAACCAAATTGTATTGGAAGGAAATCAAACAGTGTTGAGATACCTTAGAGGTGCCACTTGATTTGGTCTTTGGTACAAGCAGACATAGGGAGTGAAGTTGTAAGGCTTCATAGATTCAAATTGGGTAGGTATTCCATCGAAAAGGAAGAGCACACCGGGAGGAATATTTAGTATTGGGTCAACAACATTTTCTTGGTACAACAGGAAGCAGAGATCAATTGCACTCAGTTCAATAGAAGCAAAGTACATGGCTGCTAGTCAAGAAACTTGTGAAGCTATATGGAATTGGAAGCTTCTTGTTGGGTTATTTGGTCAAATGATGAATCCCACTGTGATTTAATATGATAATCAAAGTTGTATCAAACTCTCTGAAAATCCAATTTTTCATGATTAATCCAAGCATATCAACATCTAGTATCACCATCTATGAGATTGTATGCAGAGGAGAATCATGTTGTTGGAGTACATTCCTGTAGAAGAAAAATATGCATATATTTTTACAAAGGCATTGTCAAGATGTGAATTCGAGTTCCATAGAGGAAGGATTGGGGTAGCATATAGTCCCTTTATTGTTGAGAGGGAGTGTTGAAAGTGGTAACAAGAAAATCCTGATTTAATTTTCCCTTGAATTAAATTAGGAGAAAATTGGAATTCCACATCACAAGACAACGATAATGAGTTAAATAAGTTATTTTCACATAGTTGGATCTTCAATTTGAGGGCCTGACTTGAGTTATGTAGAGTGGTTCCTAAATTTTAGGAGCCTAGGTTGAGTTTTATTTTGAGTTGTAATAGTTTAATTCAGTCAAATAGAGTTAATTCCAGTTAAACTAGTTCTAAATTTTGGAGGAACTAGTAGGAGGTATAGCAATGGGGTGAAGCTTCATGCGTTCAACTAGTTAATAGATAAATAAACCATAATTAACTCATGCATGCATGAAATTTGACTTACCCAGTTGATATTGGAGTTCAAGGGAAGTGTACTATTAGTTGTATAATTTTTTGAGTTGTATAAGTAGTGCCTGAAGTGAGAGAAGGGCCTATAGGGATTTCGTAATCTAGGATGGGGATTTCCATAATTAATAGGGACTAATTAATTGAGAAATAATGCAACAAAATAGGAGCTTTGCAGGCAGCATAATTGTCTAGGTATTGGCCAGATTCAACTTGTCAGGCAAAGAGATAGATTGTACTAGTGTAGAGGTTGCTCAGGCTTAAATCATTGTAAATATTCGCTATTTTTCTGATCTAATGAAATATAAAGATAGAAAGGGGTTTTGAGAAGCAATATTTCCCCTTAGATAAATCTCTAAGCATATGTGATTTAATATTTCCCATTTTTTGTGATTTCTCAATCAATTAATCGTTTCTTCTCATGAGTAGAGTAGATTCAAGTCTTTTGTTTTAGAAAATTACATAAGAAGTTTGAATATACAAGGAATTTCTACAAATGGAATGCGGTTGGTCTAGCCCCAATTTTCCATTTGGTATCTTCTCACTAGATATTTGACAAGCTCTTCCTTCATCCCTTGAAGGTCTAAAACCAATGGGGCCACCAGAATTTCACATATTCCAACTTTCTCTAGGTAATTTGTCTGAGGATTCCATTGATTTTATCCCACTTGAGACAAGCATCAAAATTCTTTCCCCATGTGGGTTCTTCGAACTTCTCCCAGTGGATATTGTGCATATGAAACCTTTACCATTAAGATGAACTAATCTTTGGTTCTAGGTTTGACTGTAACTTCTTCTTCATTTGATCTAGCCTTAAATTTTGTCATGTCAAAGTCTTCATGGAATTCTTCTTTTTGAAGAAAATCATGCAGCTATGAATAAGATTACAAAAATTGGAATGTTTAGGATATCCTCCAAGGCACAGAGAAAGCTACTTGGAACTTCTGCAAATATATTGAGAAACATGGGGTGTTCCTTTATGTTTATAGAAGTGGAATTAAATAAACCATCATTAGAAATTTGATTGCGTACCCTTAAGATGTATCTTCAATTTTTAGGTAATATGTTGATTATTATTTCATGTGTGCATGGCATCAACTCGCCACCTTTCTAGTAGAGTGGGCAGTAAATGATGGGAATCTTGAAATGACCCTTTCTAGATATCTAATGATGTTGATATGTGTGAGGCATGGGATGTGTCAGAGGATGACAAACATACCTGATTGCCTTGAATTGTAAATTTTCCTTTTCTCTTTTGTGAGTTTCTCAATCGAGTTCATGCACGTTGTATTTTTGCAATGCCAGATTTCATGAACTACTCTCTACTAAGTAGTCATCATTTCCTTCTATGTTTAGTGATCTGTGAAATTATACTCTGCAATCTGGTCCATTGAGTGGTGTCTACGAGGTACATGTCGACTCTTTTGTCTATGCTTTTCATCTTGAATGTCTTGGTGTTGGTGTCATTGTAACTCTACTTTTCTCTTAAAAGGTTGCACAGGTCGGCCTTGTGCTCCGTTGATGTTTTTTGTTCTAATTACATGATTGTTTGTTCTGATTACATGATTTCTATTAATTCTAGAGATTTAGGTTAAACAGAAGAAAATTGAAAAATGAAAAATATATTAATTTAATAATAAATTTTTATTTATTTATTTATTAAATAAATAATTACTTTTTTTCATATTGTTCAGTTAGCTATTAATAGTTTACAACTAACCTATACTAGTTATTATTCATGTAATGCATTTTTTTAGACAAACACTGTTAACAAGTGATGACCTACAAGGCCTATGCTCCACAATCGGTAGCCTTAGAACACTAAAGCTGCACTGCTAGTCTCAAGAAAGAGACTTCAACCCTTCTTATCCCTCACTTTCTGATGAAAATTTCTCTCATATCAATGCCACATAAATAAGGAAGGATTAGTTTTCATGGTTTTGCACTATACGGAATACCTGAGTGTGATTAAGAAAAAACATGAGTGTGTCAACCTTATATTGCTCGAAACCCGTGTGCTTGTTTTTCTTCAGTGCAACTTGATGTGGGGGAACGTTGAAGGTGAGAACATGAACTCCTAAAAGTCAATCAAAGACAATTCTGAACTGGCGCTACGCTTATGCAATGCTAGTGTGACCCTTCTACCTTAGGCGCGACCCATGGCGCGACCTTTCTATCTCAGGCATGACCCTTCTATCTTAGTTCCACCCTTCTATTTTGGGTGCAACCCACAGCGTGACATTTCTATCTCAGGAGCTACCCTTCTGTCTTAGTGTGACCCTTTTTCTCCTGGCATGACCTTTCTATTTTTGGGCGCAACTTTTCTATTTTTCTTCATTCTCGAGCATCGTCTATTAACAAAATCCTCAATACCACTTAACTTGGATCATTTTCAGTCCATCTGTGATCGATGGTGGATTTCCTTGATGGAATGAGTGTTCAAGCAACCAATTTACTTCATCAACCTTACTCTCAACACATTTTCCACAACAATTTAACTCAAGACTTAACCACACCTTGATACATAATTGGGTTTTTAGGTATTTCCTCCATTAACCAGCACTCAGGTTTCAATTCAATACTTGGATCTGTTTTATTGATCCACACAATACTGATTATTGCTTCGTCCACATTCTGAATGACAATAAATTGCTCACGTAGAGTATCACACAATTTCTGCACAAAAATTTCATTTTCTTTCTAAGAAAACTTCCAAACAATGATTCCACAAAAGAAAACCCCAGAATATTTAGTAAAAAATGATTTCATCAATATTGTTCAACACAAAGAAATTATATCACAAACAAGTCCACAATTCAATGAAATCAACAAGATTCAATCCAATATCACATCTATTCAATCTATTAAGTGGGTTTCCAAATATTCTACTAGAATCATATATTCTTGTAGTCATTCACCACTATAAATATCCATCCATAACAATTCAGACATTTAGCACAATTCATCATCTATATAGGAACATAAATATTTACTTCACATTGTCAAAGATATACCAGACATATTTTCCATATCATAAGCACATAATTTTCCATCTATTAATTGAATTCAAATATACATCAAACTTGACCAGATATACAATGTGGGCATGTAACCTTGGTCTCTTCTATTCATGCTGACTCCACACACATCTCTATACCTCTACATGCCCCTTAGGCTTACAATTATATGAATAATTACATAGTTATGGATCAATTTGTTTCTAGTTCTTCTCCATAGATCTCTCAACTTAAATGTCTCAATTATCTCCTAAAATCTCTTAATGATCCCTTGAGAATATAAAAAACAGTTCTATATCTAAATTCTACCTTTATGAGAAGATTATACCAAATCTCTGAATCCACTTTTAACTCAACTAATTCCTATTCTAGGATCTCCTAATCCTTAAGACCTTTATGAGATCTTCACAAGTCTAATCATCTCTCATATTCTCACATAATTGAGAATATTTACATTTAAAACCTCATACACATATTTATCACTCAAATTATTAAAAATATACAAAATTTCCTATTAAGAAATCAAAAACATCAGATCCCCTAAATCAACCAAATATACAGTGTTTTTCTTGAGCAGGCTGCTCCTACATCAGACTCCCACAGTAGAAAAACTTTATTCATAGACTCCTGTCTACGAGGTCTATCACTTTTCTGTATTAATGTGACAACTAAAAGTATTAATGACTTGGTACCTCCAGGATCCCAAACCTTAATTTATAATTTTCCAAATTATTTGCAATATTTCGCCTGCTGCATGTCTGTTTTTTATGGCTCATTTCCATTTCTTCAATTAGTTTCAAATTCTGATTGATCATCCCTTCTACTATTAGTTGTCTCCATCTAGACTATCTCATCATCAATTTCCACAGTTCTTCAATCACAGAATCAATTTTTTCTTTCTCATGGAATCCTTTTGTCTCAGCAACTTTCCTGAAATATTTTCTCTATTGTAATTTTGCACGTTCATTTTTAATCTATTGGCTCCTCTTTTCATATTTTTCTATCATCCATACATCCTTAATGTCTTTGAAAACATCTTCCTCAACAATTTCCATTTTTTACTTCTTATCTTCAATTTTATTTCCAAGAAGTAAATTGTCTATCATCATTTTGACTGCATACTCATCCACCTCTTCTTCTTTGTTATTTAGTACATCAAAAACACATATCTCTGTCTCAATCAAAGCTTGGAACACTCCCTCATTTCTTACTGCGGTTACCCTCTCATACTCCTATTCTTTCAACAAATACTCAAACAACTCGATTTCTCTTTGACACCTCACAAGCACTTCATCATGATGTTGTTTATAGTCTTCAATAGGTTCTTCTTCTTTCTTAACATCTTTAAGTAGCTATCCTTCCTCTTCATTTAGTTATATGACTATCTTCTTTTTGTCCTGACATAAATCTGCCTCACCTCCTTATTCAACACATTTTCCATTACTGTCTATTTTTAAGCCCTCTCCAAGAGCTTACTTGTCCCGTCTTCGGCCTTAGAATTCTCCTGTAATTTTTCTTTATAATAACATTTGTCAAATTCATTAGCTTACCTCTATGAGATAGTGTTCCTAGATTCTTCATCAGAATAAGATTCTGATCTTCCATCTCCATAACAGCTTTAGATGATTGTATTCTCCCATTAGGTACCTCATCAATGAACTCCTTCTGTTGCAACCATTCAAATCCTTCCTCATCTAAGAGGTTTTCTTCCTCATATTTTACCTCAATATCTTCATCCATCCTAAAGACATCTTCAAAATTCAGCCTATCTCCTGCAATACTCGCAATCATACACAAATTGTTAGTTTTAAAAACATAAGACCTTGCGGTCTCACTCGATGATTTAGCCACCAGGTCTTCTTACCGCTCTGAATTCTTCATATGATTTAGAATATCCTCTGTAGATTTCTCCTTTGTATCTTCACTACTTTCAAAAAGAAATGGGCCATGTTCTGGTTCACATACCAAAACTTCATTTACTCTGACTAACTCTTTCTTCAACTGAGCATTCAATCTATGCTCCCACTTCACTTGCAATTTATGCCATTTGAATTTTCTTTTCATAATCCAAACATACCTCTGGTCTTCTTTATTCCTCTATAACATCTCTATCAATAACTCAAGATGGAATTTTATCTTAGCTTTCTCTCTGTCAATCTCTTCTTGATCCTTTCTCATGCCATTTGCCTTAGGTTATTTCCTTCTATTATGGTTTTCCTCTAAACTTATGCAATGAACTTCAGTGATTATTTTCTTCCCCTCCTTTGTGAACTCCATCTCATTCACTTGTGGACTCCACCTAAGCCTCTCCTTTCAACAATGCAAGCTTTCTCTCTGCACTTGACCTCTTGATATCTTTTGGTTCTCTATCTTGAAACCATCTCCTGAGAAACTCGTTTACTCTTTTAGGCTCTACAACTTCCACTTCCTTTGAGAACATTCACTTGTCCTCCTTATCCAACTTCTGTTGGAATTCTTCAAGGTTCTTCCACTATTTAAGATCTCATATGCTCTTTCACTTGAGAACATAACTATTTCTTTGTTACAACTCCTCTCAGTTGTCTTTGCTACTAACACCCTTTTTGTCTATAACCTGAAATCTGCAAACACAATCCTCAAAACCAAAGTTAACAATAAAAACATACCATATCACCTTCAAGATCTTTGCATGATCTTGTTCCACCATTCATCTGCACTTTTAATGGACTATTCCTTATTCATTTTCCTCTGTATATTCTCCTTAAGAGTATTAATTACTTCCCAATATTCTGCCACACTTTATCTTTGCATGCATGCTTCTTGTCAGATTTAAAATCTGATCCTTTCTTCCTATGTAATATATTTAACAAATGTACACAAAGCACACTAGGTTTGTTTTCCTGCTTTTTTATGTCAGTCTTTACTGATCTCCTCTTTCTGCAATCACAATTGTATCTTCACATACAACTTCAAGAGAATAAATATATTCTAGCTTTCCCCAAAGAGCTTTTACTACCTATTGATGCCTCTAAAATCGTAGCACCAACATTGGGGATAACCACCCTTTCCGGACCTTAGTACAACTCCTTCTCCGTTTGGTATGGTGGCTCCGACTAGATATTATGGGACCAATTTCCCAATAAAGTATGGTTTGATGAATGAGTGTTTTAAATGTATAAAAAAATGATAGGTGATTTAATCTATAAACTCTAAAATATACAGATATATCTATTTAACCTGGGTAATATCATAATAATGTGATTCTTGCGGATTCCTAGCAGACAAATAATAATATAGATTATTTACTTATCCACAGAAAGATTCATTTAAATAATGATTACTTTGTTTAAGAAATTAAACAAAGTAATTGTGAAAACATATCGCATAACATACTAATAGTTGTTGCTGCCATATATCTTAATATAACAATTCTAAATCATTCAGAAGTGACAATAATATAGAGTTGTTTGAAGCATGTGAGTATATCAACAATAGAAAATCAATGGAATGCTAATAAAAACAAGACAAAAAGAACAATGATGGAAATACCAAATGCATTTGAGTCTTGTTATGTAAGTAACACTCTAGTTCCACCTTCTTATTCCAGAAAATCCAAGGACACACAAAAAATGTAGGTCTTCATGAAGCTCTTTCACAAAAATCTGAAACCTTGATCCACGACTTATAAAAAATAAATTAAGAAGTGCATAACTGCAAACTTCTCAAGTCTAGTTTTATACAAATTGAGGACCCTTTCTAAAATAACATAAAAGGGTTTTTATAATAAAATTAAAACAAAATGTCCACAAAAATCACTGAGAGTTGTTAGAACTACCTACATTAAAATCTGGGATTTGAATTTCAACAATAGTATTACGATAGCCTTTGAAGAGATTCATTGCATCTATTTCTTCTCTTGTATCCGCAACCGAAAAATTGAGAGCATGTTTTGAATTTCTGGAGGATGACTCATCCTGGAGTGTAGTTGTCCTGTGTATGTGGCATCTGAAAGCTCGGGCATCATGTGATCAACAGCATCAGAAAGGCACTTGATGGTCATCTGTTGGCTGTGTGGCTTGACCAAAAAGGACCAATACACATCCCAGTTAAGGCTTTGTACTTCGTTGAGTTTTTCATCTTTGGTGGCCAAATCTTGCTTCCATTGATTCTCTAACACTTTAACCTTTAGAAGATTTCCTGGGGAACAATCAGAAATTAAATTGGCTCCATATAAGTTATCATTAACCAGCTCAATCACATTATTCATTATAGCCCTGACTCTGGAGGTAGCCCTTTCTACCTTTATCAATTGTGTTTCCCATTCTGAAAACAATATCTCTTTATGTGACTCTTGAATTTTCGGTAGTTTAGCAACTCTTCCTTCCTCTGTGCTTTGCCAGGAGAGGTAGTTTGTGACCTTATCATCTACATCCTAAAATTCTAACTTGGTATTAACTACTTAGCCAATCACTGATGTTGTTGTAATGCATAATGGATCAATAAGAGATATTTTATGACAAAGTAGATTCAGTTGTTAAGATAAGGCTTTATTTTCTTCTAGGGCTTCCTTCTTAAATTCCTCAACCTTGGGATAATCTTGGAACTATTCGATATAGAGTTGTGGCTATGTGATTTGCTCCTCTTTAGCCTTAATTTATTTTTTATGCGTCAATCGAAGTTATTCGAGCTCTTGAGATAACTGTTGTTGTTTTTGAATGGCCTGCTGGTCAATCTTGTTTTTTTCCAGGTTTAATTGTACTTCAAGCTGTTCATTCTTGTGTTTTTCTTCTGCCAACTGTTCCTCAAGCTGATTAATTCTTTGATCCTTTTCTTTGATCAATTGGTTAACTTTAGTTTCCTTATTAATTGTATTAGTTGTGTATGCCCCTGCAAATTCAGATAACTTAGTCAAATCCTTAGAAGGATTGACCTCTGAATCCTTCCATATAACATTCATAAATTCAGATTGAGGAGCTATGGATGATGTTTGGTCTATTTTCCTCTTTTCCCTTTGCCTCTTGACTACAACCCTGTGTTTTGGGCTATAAAATACATCGAAGGGTGGTATTTCGTCAATATTCAATGTAATTTCTCCTGAAGGATTTTCAGGGATTATTTTTATCTCTTTCTGAGCTATGTCTTTACTGGGTGTTCCTTCAGTCACACTATCAGGAATGATGGGCCGTTGTGTTGCGGGCGATGCTGATGTGATAATGTTTTGGGGATTGCTCTGGATTTTGATTTGTTGATCAAATTCATCCCATTATTTAATCAATATGGGATCAATATGACCATTAGTGCTTAGCGGCTCACAGGCCTTTTCACTTGTTTCACCTTCTCGAGAAATCTTTTCAATAACTTGTTCTCCGTTGTGCTCCGTTTGCTGAACAATTTCTCGGCTCCCAATTTGAATCTTTCCAGATGACTTACTGTTGAGAATAACTCTGTTGAAGCGGATAAGTCATCAAACTCATCATTCTCATGTATGAATCTACTAACTTTCACCTGAGTGGTGAAATTGAAAGCGACCTTGTTTGGATCATATTGTCTTTTAAGAATAACTGCTAGACTCAGATCCTTTGTTTTCTCTGTTTCTTTCTCGGCATGTTTAAAATCATGCAATGTGGAAGTGCCACAGTGGAGGCGAAAGGGAGGCCACACTTGTTTCTTAGACTCTTTATGGTTTCTAGACATCCCTTTTTCCACTATCTAGTAGGCTATTTCCCTAGCTAATAGCGTATCTGGAATGTAGAGTGGAAGGACATCAGGATCTGTATACTGCTAAAAACCCTAATACAGGTGAACTTCTCCTCCTCGATCCAACTGCTGATTGAGGTTAAATCAATGCTAGCCTTGTCAGACAGCCGAGGCACAGGTTCATTAAAGATAGCTTGATGGACGGGTAAAATGAAACAATGGAAAATCTTGTATAAATGATTCTTTTTTTCAGACATCCATAAGTACTTATGATAAATATGAATGGGGGTTGGATCGTGAATAGTCCATTTCCAATCTAGGATGGGAAATTCAGAATTAAAATAGATTGTGTCCATTATGTAAGCACTCATATATAATGGGGGCACAACTCGGGTGGTGACAAATATGTTCTTTCTATAATCTAGTATTTGACTAGCCATTTTATCCAATAGAATAGTTGCCCAATCCATGACAAAGGAGTTGACCATTGCTTCTATCAATGGAACCATTTCTATAGAAAATATAGCAGAATTGGGGCTTCCAAGGAGCCTACATACCATAGTAGCAACATAGCAATATGGAGATGCTAAGGAGTCCATAGAGTACATACAAGAATATTCATGTTTATGCTTGTTAGGAAAATGTTTCCACTGCTTGATAGGGTCTGACTCTATCTGATTCTCCTTAGCGAAAGCTTCCACAAATGATCAGTTGTAGTGTCATTGGGGATCCAGCAAGTGATACATTCTCTTGTCGTCTTCAGGTTTGAATGACCCGAACATCCTTCCATCAGCTATGAAGAAAGCTTTGTCTATTATATTAATGCTCTTGATTACCCATCTCACTATATCATTATATGGTAAAACTTTTGCACTGGCTGCTATTCTATGGAAGAAAGAGCTAGCCAAATCAATGAGTGTGCTTTCTATTTCATTAGTTCCATCAGTTGTTGCTTCTTCTTCTATCTCTTTTGGATTTTCTCCTTCAAGCAAAGCATATATGCCTTCCCACGAGATTTTACCAAGGCCTTGACAGGTGTTATAGACATATTTGGGAACTGCAATCCCAAATCTTATATGTCGATAAACTAGGGCTCTTTAACCCCTAAAAGTGTTGTTTCATACCCTAAAGGATCATGGTCAACTGATTACATCATTCCCCAAAAATTCCACCTAAAAAACCATCCAGAACTAGCCAAAATAGGACCATACTGACTGCTCCACTGTCAAGGTGTGATGCATACTGACTCCTACACTAGCCAGGTGTGATGCATACTGATGAGGCCTTCTGTAGGGTGCAATGAGCGAGGATGGACAAATATCCGAGACAGTTTGCTAAGTGGATGTTCATGGAATCTTCTAGAAACTTCTCCTATGACACTTTCCTCTCTGAATTCACCCAGGGATGAGTAAGAGATCCAATAAATCTCCAAGTGCAACCAAAAACAACAAGTGGAATGACACTAATCAAAACCCCAGAGATGAATCACACCCTTGCACACATCTATAAATGGATCCCTCATCTAAGAGATCTAGGGGCTGGAATTTTGTAATCTGCAAGGAAGTGCTAATAGTTTGTGGTTGAGAAAGAGCATTGTATTGTTGGTGTGATCTTGCTTTTCATGAGGTGAAGAGGGCTTTGATGCTGGGAGGATGATGCTGGATCAGACAGTTGGGTTGTAATTATCCCTTCTATTTAATAAAGTTCTTTGAGTTTTCTTCCATACAACTGTGCAATTGTGAATGTTATTATTTGTGAATGCCATTGTATGTTCATTGTATTTCTGATCCTACAATGCTTATGATATAATAGATCAAGATGCTTTGACGGTGTTTTGTTACTGTGTTTCTACAGGTATCATCTAAGTGGGATAAGTAGGAGAGGAGTTGCAAGATCTATCAAGGGGGAGAGAGATCAAGAAAGGAGTTAAATGGAAGATCCAGGTTGGTTCCTTTGCCTCTCTCTTATTTATCATACATAGAAGAAATCCCAAATTTCTTTGATTGTTTGTTTCTAGGATAACTGCCAATCCTAAAGGGCTAGTCAATCGAAAAGACACTAGTTTTCCTGGAAACAAAATGGTGACTCCGCTGGGGATCAAATAGATGTTTGTTTTTTTATTGTTGTTTACTTTATAAACTATAGATGGAACCTGAAGTTAGCCAGGTAGCCTTCGAACTGCTCTTGCTCTGTAATTGCATAGTAGATGAATGCTGCTTCAGTCAATCTCCAGTTTAGTTTATGAATTGAACATTTGACTTACAAGCATTCTAAATTCCCTTTTGGTAGCTCAGTAACCTCTCAAGATCATTCCTTTGTACTTTTCTCTTTACTATCCATCATAGCTCAGCTTAAATCACTGAAAGCAACTGCAAATTTGAGCCAAAACCCACCTCAGTTGCGCTCCCTGGCCCATCGCACTATCTGTCACTGTCAACCAATATGCATCGCACCTCCTGAGCCTGAAAAGTGTGATTCATCCTTTTTTTTGTGAAGCCCAGGTGTGATGACTGACTGAGCCTATTTCTCTTCTTGAAATTTGGGGTTTTTGTCCTTTTTTTCAGTTCTGTTTTGTTGATTTGCTACTTATGAACTGTCCCTCATTACTAAAGCCTACTTGCATTACATAGATAGGCCTCCATTGATTAGGATTAGTAAATGTTTTTATGTATTTGTCCATCATTTACGATACTTTGTAAAAAATATTCTTAAATCGATCTGTCGTTTTGGTACAAAGAGTGTCGTAACTGTAATTTTGTGTCAAAAAGAGAACTGTCATCCAGTATTCCTTCTCTGAATAGTCAATTGAACTTTTTGTCATGTATTTCATTTGATTTGTTGTTATTCGAAGTGTCGAAAGAATTTTCTATTCGAAATTGAAATGTGTCGTCTAGCTTTCCTTTCTGCTTTGAAAAAGAAATTGTCGAAATGTCACTTTGAATGAAATATTTCAGATCTTTGCTATACTTAGTTTTCCTTTTTGGAATTTTTCACATTAAGGGGAACAAAAAAACAAATACATGCATTTGCATTTGCATCTAGCTTGTGTGCGAAAAATGATTTAGGAAAGTGCATTTAGTGTGTGCTTTTTTCTCTTTGTTTGAAAGAATCATAATTTTCTTTCCCTAGTAGCTAGGATTTTCATTGATCAAAATAAAAAACGATTGTTTATCATTATAGATTGCATTTTTAGGAATTTCAAATCAACATCACATGGTGAACCATTGAAAGGCAAAATTTTAAACAAGATCAAATCTAAAATAAATCTCAATGAATCTAACAATGCTTTTGAACCTAATGCAACACATCTAGAGGTCTTGGCTAGAGACGTGTTCCGGCGTCGTAAAGTCTAGTAACTATCGTTTTCATCGAAGGTTGGGTGATTCCTCCTCTTTGATACGACAAGTGCTAGCACGGACTTGTGCTCCCCGTACCGTCGAGTATATATTGGGAGACCACAATAGGCTTACATCCTTTATACATAGGAAGTCGTGTCTACCACCATATCGATCGCAATGCACTGAACACAACATTCGGGAAGATTGACTGCTGTACATAAGTCCTTGGTAATTTCTCTTTAATTTATCACCAATGTGTATATTGCAGTTTTGTGATTGGTTTGGTAATCCCTCTATCTATATTTCCAGAGTAGTCACTTTCATTCCTTTTAGACTCTTTAAAATAAAAGGTCCATCTGAGCACTTGTCACTTTAGGCTCATTGAAAATCGAAGGGGACTAGAGTCATCTTTAGCATTTTCTCGACTCTTAAAAATTGAAAACAACAAAGTTGTGTCAAAGCATCATTAAAATTTATTAAATTCGGAAAAACATTTTTCCCCTTAATTTTGAGTTGATCAAGTAATCCATAATCGTGGAAGAAAGTCAATCAAAACCCTGTCATTCGTGAAGACTAGCGAGTCAACCATCTTTGAATCTGGAAATGAAGCCATTTCGGGCAAAACGGTCTCGTCTAACTGATTCCAATTCATCTAGTTTATATGAAACTTTTGTTTCAACATCATCAGGAACTACAGTTACTCCGATCATTTCAGGTACATCTACCTCTAGAGAAGAAGTTCCGCAGTTACAAGAGGACATTAGAACTGATCTTAGTCTAATGGTAGACACTTCGATACCTGAAACAACTCCATCTAGAGTTGATCCAAAGACTGAAGTTCACTTACCTGAACATCTGGAAGTTGAGTTCCAGAATTCAGAAGTTGTCACCCCTTCAGTATCTGTCACAGCAGAAGCTATACCTTCTTCAGCTCCAGAAATATTTTACAAACCTGACAGTCTACCTCTTCCACCTGGACTGATTGCTATAGAGGAGATAGTAGAGGATCCTCCTTCCAGTACCCCGTTACATTTTGGAACTGGGATTCATCTATATCCTTCTACTTCTGAAATTGGTTCTTTTAATCATCCTTCATGGCAAGTTCCTGTCGAATCACTAGAGAATATCTTGGATATATTAAACATGTCTGAGCAACCATCAACATCTAGGACTATGTCATCTGATACAGCTACAATAGAACTTATTGTTGCCATTCCTACACTGTTTGCTAGTATCCCATCTGTCCCGGCTAGTTATCAATCACTAGCTGGAGTCCACTCAGGGGCCGTTTCAATGACATGGTTTGTTCCTATTTATTCATCTGGAATCCCATCTGGTATTTCTCATGTTGAAACTCAACAAATTGATCTTGCAAACTAGTATCAATTTGGGTAGACCAGTCTTCAAAGACCGATATATCCTTTGAACACTGGACTATCGCCATATGGAGGGAAGTTTGTTTTTCATTTCTCCCTCCTGGAGAACAACCATATGAGAGTTTACAACAAAATTCAGTTCAAACTGGAATTACATCCAGCAGTTGGGTACCAATACTACCTCAACAACCAAGGGTTGTATATGCAATGCAACCAACCCAACCTATGTCGAATATTCCCACTACCCATGCTATTGTGACTGTGTCGCAAGTACAAGCACTGCCTGTTGTGTGTCAACCTCAAGTCTCTCAGATTGCAATACAACAGCCTCTTGTCTCTACAGCTCAATCACAACCTCAGGTTAGTGTTTCCTTACCTGAAATGACTCAGGCTCAAACGAGTATTATCACTCCACATCTTAGTCAATCTTCCAACAACAAATGGTTCAACAACCATGGTTGGTACAATAATAATAGCCACAATTCCAGCAAACCTACCAAGGACCCGAGCAACAAGGTTTTGTAGGTAATGGACAACCGCATTTTGAAAACAGTTATCAACAACCACATTATACTGGTTATGTCCAACATCCTTATCAAAGTTACCAACCTCAGATACATTATGCTGGTATGCAAAGACCCACTGCTCAGGTGATTCCATCTTATCCTGGGTATGCTTCGCCTAACCTAAATCAGCAGTTGCCTTTTGTAGCAACTCTAGAACTACCAAATTTAAACTGGCTGACAAATGATCCAATTGCATACACCCCTTGGTGGCCTGTGATTCCTCATAAACTTCCCTCCGATATTCCGAAATTCAATGGAAATTCAGGTGAAGATCCATCGAATCACGTAATGAATTTTCATTTGTGGTGCTCATCTAACACCCTAAATGATGATTCGATTAGGCACCTTTTTCAAAGAACGCTCACTGGTCTGGCAGCGAATTGGTATATTGAATTGCCTAGAGCTTCATTTGATAACTTCAACGCCCTTGCCACTAATTTTCTAACCCACTTTCAGTTACCCATAAGGTAAGAAACATGAACAAAACTCCTTACGAACTTTAAACAGACCATGGCTACTCACATATCTGATCATATTCATGAGTGGCAATGTCGTCGTTGAATGGTAAATATGTATGTCCCTGATCAACGTTTAGCCGAGTGATTTATTAAGCCTTTATTACCATCTATAACTAAGGACATGGTGAAAGGAGGAGTTTTCACTGAAGAGCAAGTCATTGCTCGTGCCCAATATTTAGACTTTATCTATACTCAGTCTAGCACACTCTACGACAAAATTCTTGACGCTCCCAGACCAAAATTTTCCGTTCCTCCCCCTCTTAAATCGAATAGGGACTCTCATGTCAGTGATGGTGTGATCAGTACCTCAAGCACGCAAAATGCAAAGGCTCCATCTAGTAAAGCCCTTACATTTTCTAGTCAAAAAGAAAATGACAAACCTATTTCCTTGGAGATTATTGCCATGTCATCTGACAAGGGCAAGAATCCAAAGCAACCAAGGGGCAAGAAGAAAGGGAAAAATAATAAGAAGAAATAGGAGAATTCAACTCCTGAAAAAACTTTTGAAAACCCTACTAGGTGAAAGAAACCTCGTGATCCATGTTACATATGTAACGAAGACCATTCGACAAGAGATTGTCCACATTGAGCTGAGGTTATGAAATTGTTAAAGACTTCTAGTACCTCAGTGGTCTTGACTGATCTGTTTCGAAACCTAGAAACTAATCTAGTTTCCATCGATCATGTTTCCACATTCCAAGTGCTTATGTTATCCATCTCAAAACAAAAAAATGATTCTTTGATATCGACAAGGAAAAAATGTTATGGGAATCCACCATCGTCAAATAGCAAGGCTACAGATCAACCTAGTAGTTTGACAAAAACTTCGCCAGAAGTTGTTCCACCCATTATTCCTGAATTAACTATAAAGCTTCCAAAGGGAGTAGTACATAAATCAACATTTAATCCTCATGCTCGAGCTGCACATAATTATAATATAGTGGAGGACCTGGCTCAATCACCATCCGCTATGTCGACACTTGAAGTACTGCAGAATTTCCCCTAGCAAAAGCAGGCTTTGTTATTAGAAATAGGTGGGATTGATCCAGTGGATTCTAATCTTGTGGCCTTTAACTATAAAGGATATACACCTTAGTTACCGGCCCAACTCGCTTTCCTTATACGGGTAAAAGCCTCAATAAAACTGTTCATCAAACAATCATTGATGAGGGGGCATCTACCTGTATTATGTTTATGAGTTGCTAGAAAGCTCTAGGTCCACTACCCTTGTCACGATCATCAACAACATTAAAAGAATTCGATGGAAGAACATACACGCCGTATGGGATTTTAAGTAACTTGCAAGTTGAACTAGGGGGCAAAACAGTAGAAATTGAAGTCGAAGTTATTGAAGGAAACCTTGACTACAATATCTTACTGGGAAGACCCTGGATTTATGCTATGGCTGCCGTTGTGTCTACATATTTTAGAAAGATTTCATTTCCCTTCCAAGGTGGAATTACAATTTTTGTCCAACTGGCCTTTTTCCTAACAGTTCACAAGCTATCGGAAGCATTCCATTTATCCATGAAAGTTCTCAATCGCTTCAAAATGTCGAAGTAGGTCTCCTGAAAAACCCATCCTTAATGGGTACTTTTGCCCTCCCGCCTCCAACAGGTCTTGCGGAAGTGGCCATGGTGGAAACCTGTCATATGATCTCGTCTACATCATCCAAGATTAAGAAGAACTCTGACCATTTTGATAGTGTGGATCACCATGAGGTGTTGCCCCCAAACCCCATAGAATCTTTGTAGCAATCAATTTTCTGGGCCTAGGCGAAAAACCCGAATCAACACTCAACAAGTGTTTGGATAGATAGGTCTCTAGAGTATGGTACCTCTTCCAATCCTTGGTCTCATATACATTCTTCAAACGAAGGAATTATTCAGTCGACGATGATAGGAGAGACGACGTGGGAAGATTACCACCATCATTCCCACCTTCAAGATAAAAATGAATATTATTCAAGCGACCTTAATCATCCTTCAGTTTTTGATTTTCTATAAAATACTGTAAATACAGTGGATTCTGAGTGAAATCTGTCCAATATTGAAGAAACTATCGCCATTAATATTTTGACCAAACCTAATGTCATAGAGAATATTCATGTTGGAAAATCTTGTTCTCCATCATAACTAAAGATTTACTACTCTCTCTTTCGCGAATTCAAAGATGTCTTTGCATGGTTATATGAAGAAATGTCAGGCATTGACTTGAGAATTGTTTAACATGAAAACAAGATGTATCTAGATGTCAAACCAGTACGACAACGACTTTGACCAGTCCACCCGAAGAGAGCTGCTACCATTAAAGTAGAAGTTGAAAAACTTTTGCATGCTGGTTTCATTTACCCTGTTCCTCTCACTGATTAGGTATCGAATATTGTTCCTGTGATGACAAAGCAAGGAACGATTAGAGTGTGCATTGATTATAGGGATGTAAATCAAGCGTGTCCAAGGGACAACTATCCTACACCTTTCATCGACTAGATAATTGATGAATGTGCCAGATGCGAAATCATTTAATTTGTGGATGGATTTTACGGATACAATCAAATCAATATTTGCCCACAAGACCAGTCAAAGACTGCATTTATATGTCTGTGGGGCACACTCACGTATCTTAAATTACCTTTCGGTTTGAAGAACGCAGGGGCAACTTTTCAGAGGGAAATGAACTACGCCTTCCATGACATCAAACACATCGTTCAACTGTATCTCGATGATTTACTAGCTCATTCACGAAAGCGGACTGATCATCCGCAACATTTGAGAGCCATATTTCTACGTTGCCAACACTACAAGATACAACTCAGTTTGCACAAGTGTGTGTTTTGTGTTGGTTCTGGTCGATTACTTGGTTTCGTAGTTTCTAAGGACGGAATTCGACTCGACCCATTTAAGTTTCAAGCAATCCTTGACATGTCTCCACCTTCAAATTTTCTTCAAATTCAGAAACTCCAAGGGAAAGCTAACTTTCTAAATAGGTTCATTCCACATTATGCCAAAATCTCTAAAGATTATACACATCTATTGAAAAAAGGAATACCCTTCCACTGGGATCAGGTTGTGCAAGCTTCCTTTGATGCTTTAAAAGGTTCCCTGATAAAAGCATCATTAATGTATGCTCCTAACTATCAAAAAGACTTTAACATGTGTCTCGCCACTATAGATACAACCATCGCCATGGTTTTAGTGCAAGAAGATAATGGAATAGAACATCCTATATATTATTTAAGTTACAACCTTAATGAAACAGAAAGTAAGTACTCTTATGTTGAAAAGCTGGCTTTAGTAGCCATTTAAGTAGTACAGAGATTTTGACACTATGTCCTCTTTCGCAAGACTACCATTGTGTCAGATTGCAACCCTATGACCTACATTCTCTCACGTCAATTACTAGGGGGAAAATATTCCAAATGGATAGCCATTTTGCAAGAGTTTGATATGGAATTCACCAAATCCAAATCAAATAAGTCTCTCGTCTTCGCGGAGTTACTTTGTGACCTTCCATTGTCATCCAACGATTTAACATCTAAAGCATCAATCGTGGATGAGACTCTATTTCTGATATCATCAAGCGATCCATGGTATGGAGATATACTGGTCTATGTCCAAACTCAAACTTTTAGGACTAACACCTCTCGCTCTGAACAATGACATACTCGATACCAAGCCAAAGAATACCTGATCATTGGCGATACGCTTTACCGTCATGGTACCGATACAGTTTTGCGAAGGTGCATCACACATGAGGAGGCCGAAAAGGTTTTGAATGATTGTCATTCAGGTGCTTGTGGAGGGAATCTATCTGGTTACGCTACTGCACAAAAGATATTATGAGCAAGTTACTTCTGGCCCACCATATTCAGAGATTGCATAACTGCAGTCAAAAGTTGCCATGCTTGTCAGATTTTTTATCGCAAAACCAGATTACCTCCTGCACCACTGCAACCAGTAGTTGTTGTTGGGCCATTCGCTAAATGGGGCATTGATTTCATGACATGTAACCCCACCTCGACCAGAGGGCATGGGTATATTATAGTCGTTGTCGACTATTTCACAAAATGGGCCAAGGCGATGCCTACATTAAACCACAGTGGTGAAACGACTGCTCTTTTCTTTTTTAATCATGTAGTTTCCAGGTTTGGTGTTCCACAGGCTATAGTCACAAATCATGGATCGCATTTTCGCAATCACATGATGGTTGAATTGATTGCCATATTAGGACTATCCCACGATAGTTCTACTCCATATTATCCACAAGCTAATGGACAAGTTGAGGAAATCAAAAAAATCCTTAAGCGCATGCTGCAAAGAATGATTGGAGTCCACAAATGGAATTGACATTTAATCCTGTACTCAGCTCTATGGGCATATAGGACTTCGATGAGAAATGCGACTAGATTTACGCCCTTTCAGTTGGTGTATGGTCTGAAAGTTGTCTTACCAATTCAGTGTGAAATCTCATGCCTCAAGCTCGCAATTGATCTGCTTCCTGAAACTGCAGAAGAAGAGGCTCGTTTCTTGGAACTAATCCACTTAGATGAAACCCGTCGTGACGTTGTGCTGGCTAACGAAGCACACAAGAAATGTGTTAAGGCACAATATGACAAAAATGTCAAGCCTTGTGTCTTCTCAGAAGGTGACCTAGTCTTGCTCTACGATCAGGACTCCGACAGATTAGGAGCAGGTAAGTTCGAACCATTATGTATGGGCCCCTACATTGTTAAACGAGTATTGACAACGGGAGCCTACGAGCTGATCGATTATGATGGGATTCCACTATTGCAGCCCCATAACGGGTTGTATCTTAAACATTACTATGCTTGATTAAGTGTAGTAAACTCTTTGTATATATGTTTTGTTGCATTTTTATTTTATTTTAGAGTTGCCATTTTGGTTAGGTAATCCGCTTCACTTTTGTTGTAGATGTCAGACTTTTTGGAACCATTTGTTGGGTATGCTGATGGAGCTAGTCGTAGTACGTGGAACCTATCCTCTGCAGCCTGGGCCATTTTCACTCCAAGCAATGAGTTAGTGAGTTTCAGGGGGATATGTATTGGTCGATCAATGAACAACATCGTTGAGTATAGCACGTTGATCGAACTTCTCTCTGATGCCATTTCACATGGAATACACCGACTCGTTGTCAGGCTAGATTCACAACTCGTCATTTTACAGCTTACTGGCATTTATTCCATTCGGAACCCAGCTATTTATCGCATGTTCCTAAGAGTCAAGACTATGGAAAGATAGTTTGATTCCATTCAATATCAACACATTTCCAAAAACTTAAACACATTGACTGATTCATTAGCAAACTATGTGTTAGATAGACATTTGTAGCATTTGTAAATAAAGCATTTTACATTAACATTTGCATCAGGATTGCATAACTTAGCCAAAATAAAACTCTGAAAATCAAATATATATAACTGTTTATAGTTTTACAAGATGTTTTGTGTCCAAGACAAAATCAGTCACATGACCAAGAAACTCAAAAATGAATGCAAGGAAGCATCCTAGACTAATGATGATGGTGATAACATGTCACCGCTTGTGCGATCATACACAAGAGCCTAGTCCAACGACTCGGTATGCCAGTAGTATGGTTTTGTAACCTCAAAGGTAACTCATCGGTTCTAACATCCTAAATACCGAGAGTGAGGCCCTCGATCTGATCTTGTAGCACTGCTAGGGTCTCCGATATGTCCAGATCCCGAAGGACGGCCCTCCCTATAGCCTCTCCTGCTGGAGCGTCATCTGCTACTCACGAGCGTGCCACTGGCCCAATATCTACACAGACATATGAGTTTGATTAGTCTTGATAACATTAAAAAACACAAAAACATTAGAAAACTGACAAACAAAGATATGGTCGAATCAATTTACCTATAGCACTCCACTACTCACCAGCTAGTAGCGCCAAATCTGGGTCGCCTCGGAAATCCATCCTAACGTATCGATACTCCACAAAGACCATCTCTTGACGGTCAAACCACTCGAAAATGGCATCAGAGAAGGAAATATGTGACTCACCGGCATGTTTGGCCATAAGATCAACCCATCTTTTCATCCGTGGTTCCCTCGGTGCTGGCAATCCTAGTGAAATGTTCTGAGGTTGCATCAGTGGAATCCTCTCCAAGGAAAAAGCAGTCAATATGGAACCATAGCTACAATTCTTGGTTCTTCCATTCTTTACTTTGGAGAGTTGTTCTTTTATGACAGGAAGTACTGCCTCGCACCAGTTGAACACCTTCAGTTCCGGGCATTCCAGGGAATACTGCATGTAAGATCTGTTTGCCAAATGCAAAGTTTCACTACCAGCCAATCTAGCAAAGGTAAATAAAATGTTCCTCAGGGGCCGATTAGTGAAATCCTAGATATTGATCTTGCCATCTTTGCTGGGCTGAGATCCATCTCTGTAGAATTGATGAATGTAATCTTTCATGGATTCACCCCCACAGGCAAATCCTGAAAGTGAAATAGGGGCACCACGCCTCGATAACCACATCAGAAAGTAAATTTCCTCAAATTTCAATGGAATGGATTTACCTCCAATCTGGAATACCTGGTCAATCAGATCCCAAGCATCGAGAAAATACTGCAACAAACTGATTTGTTACCTCATGTTGGATATGCAAAAGAACTTCGACAAGCCATAGTTTCTTAAGGTAGCAACTGTGCCCGGGTCATGTAAAGTGATCATGTCCTTTTCTTCATGTTCACGTTCATGCCATGTGATAACCATCTTGATCCAACAAAAATCTGAAATGCAAACAAAAGATGAGTTAGGATCCAAATTTGAGAAAAACAGGCAAACTTTTGATGAAAAATCACTGTGTAAAGATGCCCTTCTACGCCCATTGCACCATGCCTTTGATCAAGGTGGGATGCATACAGACTGGCCAGTTGGCAGCTTAGTATGAATCACACCTTTTGATACTGGCAAGGTACAATAATTGGGGAACGAGATCTTCAAACCCCAAGGGCCCATAAATGTGAAAAAATTTGCTCAGAATCAAAGAAAAATGGAATGAAAATGAAGAGCTCAGGGTTAGCTCCTACCTGGTCCTGATGGTGCAAAGAATAGTCCACCGGATCTCTCGAAATCAACTGGTGTAATTTGAGGGGGAAAACCACTCTAGAGCTCCAAAATCCCAAATTTGAAATAGAATGATGAAAATGAAATGTAAAACTACTTTTATGTTTACTATTCATGTACTTCAAGTAAAATTTTAGTTTTAACTCATTTTTCATACATATATATGTATTTCTAATCAGTTTGATGGAGTGATTGAGTAGGTTGAACGACCGATGAAAGAATATGATGTGCTAAATAGTGAGTTAAACATTTTTGACCACCACCTGAGTATATGTTATCGCATGGTTCAAGCTCATTAAAAATTAAAACTACCACTGAGCATAGTTCCCGACGGTTCAAGCTCATTAAAAAATGAACCCACCTTCGGTAAATAACCTTTATGATTGCCATGCTATCAGCCTTTTGAGCCTTGATTGTCTTCCTTCCATCACCTCCATCCTTTTGGCTGATCATACGCTTCCACTTGATTATTTACCGTTTTGAGGAATAGCTACAACGAGTGGTATTATTAGCCAACCTCTTCACATCACCATGTTTTGAGAAGTTCCAAGCTTACCCAGAACCAGTTGCTACTCTAAACGCCACTCGTTCCTCAAAAAATGAGTCTCCTTTAAACTCTTTTCAGACTAGTTAAATATGAAAAGATTGTTGAGCTATTGGCCTTTCTAGATTGCTAAAGTGATTGGAAGTGCCATCCCTGCTATATATTTTAATATTTTTTGGACCTAAGGGATTATCTCACGAAAAGGTTCAAGCGCTTGTCTTTTCAGCTCACTAAAGTGATCGAAAAGTCATCCCTTCTATATTATTTTATCCTTTTTCGGATTGAAGGGATTAAGCTATGAAAAAGAACCGTTGGAGTTTCCTTTTCGTTCTTTTTCAATCTCTCTAAAAATGAAAAGGACCAAGTTGTCTTTGTCATTAAACTTGTTAAAAAAATAGCGACAAACTTGTCCACCTAGACAAGAATGAGTTTCACTGTCGCTAGACTCGCTAAAACATAGCGACAGGTTTGCCCGAAGGGCAAATTATAGAACAAGCATATGTTATCCTCCTCAAGCTTGACAAAAGTAAAGAGGTACTGGTCAGCAATGACTAGGGAAAAGGGAAGAGAACTTGAAGAATTTTATGGTAGCAGGTTGTTCTTGAACATGACAGTTTAACTCTATCACCTTGATTGAGTCGGGTTGGATTATTTCGTTCACCGGTCATTTCACCATTGGTATTCCACACCATCCATCTGTTGGGGTTAACGCTACCAATCCATTTCAGTGTCGCCGATATGTTCAAGAGAAGTCACCTAGTTGAGAAACCACCATCCAGTTAATGCCTCATCCACTACAATACCTTCACCCTCCATTTTTCATGGTTGCCATTCCTGAACCTTGTGTCGTCGGATCATTTTCACCTCCAGAAGATCATTTTCTTCGTCTCGTGTCGTAGATGTGGGATACATTAGGGCCCTCCTACAACGGGTCACTTCCTATCGACATTAGCTCATTATCCAAGAACTTGACTTAGAAACACCCCTTTTAGTACTTTGAAGCTTGCATGTCTGAATGGCAAGTTTCTCACTTCCGGCGACAGGTTGACATCAATGGCCTTCGACTGAAAGATTTTGCGTGGTGTTCGACATCAGATCATATATTCACACCACGTGAATTGTACTGTAGTACGTTGAGGGTCATTATCATTATCGGTGATTCCTCTTGCGTCTGTTAATAGCTCACATTATTGGCTGGTAATCGAGCGATGTATCTCCATGTTCGACTTCAGAACATACCTTCACATGGATTGACTTGTACATCAAGCAAAGATTGAAGGAGATTGAAGACCCCGGATCTAATTTCATCCATCTGGGCTGCGATATATTTAGGGATATAAAGACATCAAATGTACACAAAAGCTGCACAGATGGTCATCTGAGCCAGGGATGATGAATCTAAATTTGAAGAATCACCGGTCTACATATGCAGACGACTATCCTCTCTATGTACATGAAATGAATTTATAACGTTGAGCATGGGAATGCTCGCCCCAACTAGATCATGAAAATAATATTATGATGATGTATTGTATTGTATCTTATACAGGTCACCTTCCAGTTTGAAAAACTCGGATCCTCATGATAAAGAATTTCATCCGACATCAAAGATTTACAACTTCATGCTTTAGGGGGAAACTATTATAGACATATTTGGGCACTGCAACCCCAAATATTATATGTCGATAAACTAGGGCTCTTTAACCCCTAAAAATGTTGTTTCATACCCTAAAGGATCATGGTCAACTGATTACATCATTCCCCAAAAGTTCCACCTGAAAAACCATCCAGAACTGGCCAAAACAAGACCATAATGACTACACCACTGTCAAGGTGTGATGCATACTGACTCCTACACTAGCCAGGTACGATGCATACTGATGAGGCCTTCTGTAGGGTGCGATGAGCGAGGATGGAAAAATGTCCAAGGCAGTTTGCTAAGTGGATGCTCATGGAATCTTCTAAAAACTTCTCCTATGACACTTGCCTCTCTGAATTCACCCAGGGATGAGTAAGAGACCCAAGAAATCTCCAAGTGGAACCAAAAACAACGAGTGGAATGACACTAATCAAAACCCCAAAGATGACTCACACCCTTGCACACATCTATAAATGGATCCCTCATCTGCGAGATCTAGGGGCTGGAATTTTGTAATTTGCAAGGAAGTGCTGATAGTTTGTGGTTGAGAAAGAGCATTGTATTGTTGGTGTGATCTTTCTTTTCATGAGGTGAAGACAGCTTTGATGCTAGGAGGATGATGCTGGATCAGACAGCTGGATTGTAATTCTCCCTTCTATTTAATAAATTTCTTTGAGTTTTCTTCCATACAACTGTGCAATTGTGAATGTTATTATTTGTGAATGCCATTGTATGTTCATTGTATTTCTGATCCTGCAATGCTTATCATATAATATATCAATATGCTTTGATGGTGTTTTGTTACTATGTTTCTACAGGTATTCTCTAAGCGGGATAAGTAGGAGAGGAGTTGCAAGATCTATCAAGGGGGATAGAGATCAAGCAAGGAGTTAAACGAAGATCCAGGTTAGTTCCTTTGCCTCTCTCTTATCTATCATACATAGAAGAAATCCCAAATTGCTTGGATTGTTTGTTTCTAGGATAGATTCCAATCCTAGAGGGCTAGTCGATCGAAAAGACACTAGTTTTCTCGGAAACAATAGGTAGTATCTAAACTTAACAACAATTTTCCTTGTACTTCTTCGACTATAATGGGGGCCTTTGTCTTTCGAGATTTCTTAGACATCTTAACCAACTGTGTGATTCTGGATTAACATTGCAAAATGAGAAAGAGGAGCGTAATAGGCGAAAAACTTGAGAGGAGATAATACTCAAATTACAGACTAAAAGAAGTTATGTGCATTAGATGCAAAAGATCTTACATTGTACATAACCACCACGGATGAAATCCTTAAAGGGCTTAACCATAACTACTACTTACTGCTTTACCATAACTTCATAATGTGAAACTTTAATCTTGAAGTAATATATGTCGCATCGGAGGTTTTGTAACGCTCCTATTGAACAGGTGTCGTGACTCTGCGATTTGCGATTTGCGATTAGCGATTGTATTATTTTAATATTTGTGGAACCATCGCGTATTGCAAATCAAGAGTTACAAGTGCCATGCTCAAAAGGTTTCTTTGTATTGTTGTGATTGCAATGAGTGCTGAGCTAGCATGAGGAGATGGCGGGTTTCTTTTAAAACTTGGCAAATCATGTTTTTTGTTTATAATTGATTTATCCCTATATTGCATGTATTCATAGTATCTATTACACGCTTTTATCGAGAGCGCGATATGTGATAATTATGTCGTATCGCAACTTTTCAATGGAGTGTTTTGGATGCTTTCTTATGAATCGGTGATATGCGATTGTGATATCCTTATCGCATCACAAGCTTTCAACGAAATGCTATAAGTCATTCCTTGGGATTAATGATGTGCGAGATGCAATAGTTATATCACATCGTATTTTTTATAAATGGCTTATTTCGATTAAAACTTTGGGATGAGGGTTTTGCTATGACTCTGATCGCATTGCAACTTTCCAAATGGTTGTTAAAGATAAAGTAGAGGGATCTTCCAACTTAGCTTTTAAATTTACTCTTTTGTCACAGGCAGTGCCTTTGCTACTAGCAAACATCTATAACCTTGACAAGGTTACCTTTTAACCATCAATCATTCATTGTCCCATCCATCTAAGAGCATAAATTTTTAAAGATAAATCGAGAAATATATATCTACATGTATTTTCATCTTTTACCTTATTTATTTATTTTTATTTTTTATTATTATTTATTTATTTATTATTTATTGGATAAAAGCCATTATGCTGGTTTGAGAGCCAGAAAATGACAATGCCATTCACCGGTTGTAATTGAACTAAACAAGTTGGCTTGTAATGAGACCCCTTGTCTTATGATTATAAGCCATTACCCTGTTTTGATATGCATTATTGGTAATGTCAGTTTAATTAGTTCCCTATGATCATGGTAAGCAGGCTCGTCATGAGATCTCTTATCTTTTAAATCATATATATTTTAGAATTACACTCTGAAAAATCACAAACCTAGGGGATGGGGTGAATGACTTACTCCTTAAGAGTTTATGGATGACAATTCTAGAGTTGTGGATGCTTAGCTAGAGAAAGTCTTTACCTTTTTATAAATAACCCTTCTCAACTGATAAAAGTCAAAATGATTTACTGTATTTTGAAGGTTTGGAAGATTTCACAAATTTAAAGAGGATCTCAGAGTTTCATGTTTTATCTAATTTCCAAAACTGTAATTATTTCCTTGAAAGTTTCTATATTTTAAAAGAAAGTATTCACAATATTCTTTCAAAGAGATTTTCAATAGTGAAAAGCCAATGGTAGACTATCTACAACATTATTTTCTAAAAGAAACTAGCTTGCATAAAGAATATGTATAAGTAAGAAGGGGTTACCTCCTTAGGAAAAAAAATTCTTTAGGATAAGCCCATTCACAGGAAGAGAATCTCTCTTTCCTGATAAGTTTTGCAGTAGAAACGTTGATGAGCCTAACTTTTCAACAATCTGAAATGGTCCAAGCCACATCTTCTGAAATTTGGTATGCTTACCTTTGTCTTCATGTGCTTTGTCCTATTTCAAAACGAGATCACCAATATGTAATGTTTTTGAGCCGCAAGAACTTGCATCAAAATAATATTTAATGACTTGCTCATGTTTAGCATGAGTAATTTTGGCCTTTTCTCTTTCCTCATCCAATTTAAGAATTTGATCAAACCTTAATTGAATAGAGGAAGAAGGAATTTCTTCAATGAATTGTACTAGGGCGAGAGATGCGAGTGCTAAATTTGGTGGTATTACAACTTCTTTCCCATACACCAGTTTAAAAGGAGAAGTACCTATTGAGGCCTTCTGAGTTATGCGATCTACCCATAATGCAAATATTAAATATTTATGCCAATTCTTTTGGTTTTGATCAACGGTTATTTTAATAATCTTGATGAGATTCTTCTTAGTTGACTCTACTAAGCCATTTCCTTGAGGATAATAATTTGCAGAGTATTTTAACTTAAAACTTCTCTCAAGAGAAAATTCAACTATACTATTCCCAGAAAAATAAGATGCATTATCAAAAATAAGTGCATTAGGTAAACCAAACCTTGTAATGATGAACTGATCAATAAATTCAATAATCGCATCAGAATTGGCTACCTTTAGTGGAATTGCTTCTACCCACTTTGTGAAGTAATATGTGGCCATGAGGATGTATCTGTGTTGCTAAGAAGAATGTGGAATGATCTCTCCTATAATATCAAGCCCCCACTATTCAAATGGTTGCTCAATGTTAACTGGTTATAAAGGAAAGGCTAGTTTCCTTTGTCTTCTGCTAGCAGTTTGGCATATCTTACATTTCCTTATGTAGTCGTGGGCATCTTTAAACAAAGTCGATCAATAATATCCAGCATGTACTATTTTCTGAGCTATTGTGTCTCCTCCAAAAATGTCCACCTGCTCGGCCATCATGCAATTCTTGGAAAACCATTTGTGCTTCAGTTTTTCAAGGCATCTTAATAAAATTGAATCATAGTTTCTCCTGAATAACACATTATCAATGATTTCAAAGTGTTTGGCTTTTAGTTTTAAGGGACATTTGTTTTTGTAGCTGAATTCAGGGGGAGAATATCCATTTTTTTATGTAAAAGATCAGATCAACATATTGAGATTCATAATTAATGATACTTATTTCATTTACTTGTGTAGTATTATCTGAATCTTCATGGTCTCGAATATTGGAAGCTCCTACCAATAGCCTGAAAATACCTTTGCCTCTAACAATTTTCGCTGGTTTAATATCAATATCATACTCTTGTAAAGCTGTTACTCAGTTAGATCTCTTCTCTCCTACTTCTCTTTGAACTAGCAATTGTCTCACTACAGAGAATGGGACTATTACTTTAGTGTGTGTTTTTAGGAGGAATGGTCTAAAGTGTTTGATAGACTTAAATACAGGGAAATCTTGTTTTCCAACTTCCGAATAGTTGAGCTTTACACCCTGCAAATTAGAACTAAAGAAAGATATGGGTGCTTCTACTTGCTGGTCATTGATCTGTGTTAAAACAATAGCGTAAGATGTTTCAGTGGTGAAAGTATACAAAATATAATGACTAGAAAAATTCGGAGTATTCAATGCAGGAAAATTAATGATTGCTTATTTGATCGAGTCAAAAGCCTATTTTTCGTTATGTCCCCTTTTGAATATTGAATTTTTCTTTATCATGGATTGCAAGGGAAAAACTATATGAGAAAAATGAGGAACAAATATCTTCACTAAATTTATCTGTCCCAAAAATGATTGCATAGATTTCCTATTATGTGGCAAAGGGATATCATAAATCTCTTTTATCCTATCAAGATCAATGTATATGCCATCTTTGGATACAATAAACCGTAAGAGTTTACCTTCATTAAGAACAAAGAATGATTTCTTGGGTTTTAAAGAAATCCCATATTTTTTGCAACGTTCAAAGATCTGTTTTAAATCATGCAGATGATTGCTCTTTTTCTTAGAATAGATAGTTATGTCATCTAAGTAAACAATGACTGTCCTATTGATCAAACCTTTGAAGACTATATCCATGGATCATTGGAAAGTAGCTCCAACATTTATCAAACCAAAAGCCATTTTCTGATAAGCATATGTTCCCCATTTAGTTATGAATGTAGTCTTTAATCTATCGTTTAGATGTACCAGTATCTGATTGTATCCTGAAAAACCATCAAGAAAAGACATTAACTCTGTGCCAACTATTGATTGAAGTAACTACTCCATTGTTGGTAATGGGAAATTACCTTTCTGACATGCTTTGTTGAGATTTCTAGAATCTATGCAAATCCTAATATCACCATGTTTTTTTCTTACAGGTACTAAATTTGAGACCCATTTAGAATGTCCGAAAGGAAAGATTATTTTGGCTTTAAGGAGCTTATTCAACTTTGCTTCGATTTGACTTTCAAGATATGGGTGAATTTTTCTTAGCTTCTGTTGTACAAGTTTCTCATCAGAAATCATTGGAATTGTGAATTGAATGATAGAGGTATCATAAGTTTTCAGATCTTCATAATTCCAAGAGAAAACATTTTTGTATTTTTTTAATAATCTAATGAAAGCAAATCTTTCATCTGATGAAAGTCCAAGTCCTAGATTGACATTTTGTGGTTTGGCCTCAGTGCTGAGATTTACTAATTCAAACCTTTAAGTCGAACTTTGAAGTTTTGAATTAGTGACCTTTTTGAATCTATCCTTAATATCGTAAAGGTATTCTAGCTTGACGATAGATTTAGGAATAGGATTTTCATTGAGTCTTTGCTTTAATTGAAGATCATGATCCCTTTAATCAATAATCTGATCATCATAATATCCTTCAAAAGTGAAGAAATTTAAGATATCCTCATCATGATTGAACACACGCCAATTGGTGACATTATCTGGGACAGATGGCCAAAAAAATAATTTAATAGAAAATCTATCTGGACTATAATCCTCAGATGGAAGGAGTTTAGAAGAACCATTAGCGAAAAGATTGGCTGTTGCATTCTATGATCTAGGAATAGGAGAAATGTCAAATGCGAGAAAATAAGTTATGAGATCTTGAACAAGTGATTGATAATGTTTGAGATGCCCCAAGAGACAATGGATAGTATTCATCACTTGTTTAATGAAAATTTCGGAATCACCAAATACTTTCAGATATTGGATATTGAGGCCTGTTGCTTTATAGAGCCCTTGAATTAATGCCTCATATTTTGCAGTGTTATTGGTACACTCAAATTCTAATCTACATGATAACATCAATTTTTCTCCTTCTGGACTAACTAAGATACATCCTGCTCCTGCACTGCCATTAGATTTTGATCCATCAAAATACAAAGACCAAAATAAAGGCTTATTTACAGGTTTATTTACAAGTTCATCTACAACACTAACACACTTCGAGGTATCAGTATGGGAGAAATTTTCGATTTTTGACATGACACTATTAACAAGAAAAGGAGATTGATGAGCATCAAAGTTCCCCCAAAATGATTCAACCGAATAGTTTCCAAGAATGTTATTATTGAAGGCTACAGGTTGATTTTATTCTTCAAACTCAGTTACTGTATGAGTCAAATGTTTTTCGTGATCTATTTTGATTTGATTTGGTTTCCCATTAAAGGGAAGCCACATGTGAGGCCAATCAGTTGAAATATAACTGCGAAGTTTTTCAAACCAATCTCTGCTAAGGATCAAACCATAAAACTCAAGGATGTCAGCAATTAATATATCAATTCTTTGGAAAAACCTGGGATGAGCTTATAATATGATAGTAACTGAATTTATTTCTCCTAAAACTTGAACCTTAGTTCGACCTAATTGAACAATATGAACTACAGATTTCTGGGGCTCAATGTTTAACTTGGAGCAAACTAAGGCTGGCACTATATTTAATGAAGCCCCTGAATCTATCAAGAAGTTATGCAAATTTCTAATGTAGATCTCATAAGTCAAGAGAAAAGGAGTATGAGAATTTGACCTATCCCCAATTACAACAACATCAATAGCATCTACCTTATCAAATGGTGGCTTACCTGATCCTCTAGCAACCTTGGATAATACACTAGTTGGAAGAGGAGAAGAAGGTACCGCATTTAATTCTTTAAGCAACAACTTTTGTTGATGTTTGAGCTTGCTAAGTTCATGCAAAGAAATATTTACTCGAGTCTTCTACATGTGTTCCACAATGTTATAATCCATGGAATCTAAAACCACTAGCATTTTAGATGATGAGGGAGGATTGGAGGATGATGGTTGATTGTGGGGAGAAACAGCTGGAGTTTTATTTGTGGGAGCTTTGTCTTTAGTAACACGACTTGAGTTTTTCTTCTTTGAATTTTCTTGATTAGGCTCTACTATACTTTTGCTTCTGGTATTTGCTGGGAGAGCTTCCTATTCACTTTCATTATCAGAGTTGGGTAAGAGAAAGTCCCACATTCCATGACATTCAACTGTTTCATCTTCTTAAGTTTCTTCAACTGATAAAATTGTATCTTCATCTTCATCATCATCCAGATCAGATTCTACATTAGATATAGCATTAGGTGGTTTACAATCAGTTGGCTGATTTCTTTCAAAGTTCCTAAATGGTCTTTTCATAGAAGTTTTAGCTACCTTCTTTTTTATTTCAACCATTTCATTAGACATAGTTTTGAGAACTTTTTGTAAACCTTCCATGTCATATGGATCCTTGGTTTCTTTCTTCTTTGAATCATCTCTAAAGGTAACTTTTTTGGATTTCCTTTCTTCTAGAGCATTTTTCTTTTCCAAAGCAAGGATACATTTTTCAACAGTGATTGCTTCCTTCATATTTTCTGCTAATGTTGGTTTAGAAACCCTATCAATGAAGATGGCTATGTTTGAAGGCAAGATAGAAATATACCATTCATTTCAGACTTCCTCACTAGGCTTGGATGTCACAAGAATTTTATTCAACAACTTATTAAAGCGTGAGTTGAAGTCTTTGATATGTTCTTTTGATTCGGATTTCAGATTGGAGAGATCATTAATCAAAGTTGTTGTAGACCTATCATCTCCAAACTTAGTTAGAAATTAGTCCTAAAAAGCATCCCAGCTATTGTAGACCCTGGTGGTAGCGAAAAGTACCATGATCATGCTGCTCCTTGTAGAGTGTATGGAAATAGTCTAACAACAACATCTTATTCTATTACTCCATTCAAGTTGATTGATAACATGAAATTGTTTATATGTTCTTCTGCTAACAGGCCAGTGTCAGGATTAAATTCTGGTAACCATTTTTCAGGATGTGTTGGCAATTGGCTAAAAGGTGCAGACATTCTGACAACTCCTGGGTTGGTCCATGGCCTTGGTTGAGGTTGATCATGTTCCATCGTTGAGCTAATAGTAGAAGAGGGTGATGAAGATGTTGAGAGTGATCTGAAGTTGGGACACAGATGGATGACCTTGCAATGGTATGGATGGAATGGATGATGATGAGGAAAAAGTCTCACTATTAGATTCTAATGGTGTCTTCCTTGACATTTTTCGACTTGGTAGAGGGAATTCAACTGGTGGAATACCAAGTTTTTCACTCTTTGCCCTAATAAGCAGCTGTGATGGGATATATTGCGAAGTCACACTACCTTGGGATAACTCAGACTCTTCTTGGGATATTAAAAACCCTTGGAGTTTATGAATCAAAGATTGTACTTCAGGGGGTTCAAGGGAAGAATTGTCTGGTGTGTTTAGGGTTTCAACAATGGATGTTGTATTTTTCTTTTCAACTTCTCACTTAGGAATAGGAGATCTAGAATGCGAAGGAGAAGTTGGAGGAGATGGCGAGGGAGTTTTAGTCTTAGAATGGCCTATGGATTTAGATTTAATCACCATTCATAGTTAGGCCTTCCTTCCAGTGTGAAAAATGTTGATGTCTCTAAAATCGTAGCACCAACATTGGGGATAACCACCCAGTTTGGACCTTATTACAACTCCTTCTATGTTTGGTATGGTGGTTCCGACTGGATATTATGGGACCAGTTTCCCAATAAAGTATTGTTTGATGAATGAGTGTTTTAAATGTATAAAAAAAATGATAGGTGATTTAATCTATAAACTCTAAAATATACAGATATATCTATATAACTCGGGTAATCTCATAATAATGTGATTCTTGATGATTCCTAGCAGACAAATAATAATATAGATTATTCACTTATCCACGGAAAGATGCATTTAAATAATCATTACTTTGTTTAAGAAGTTAAACAAAGTAATTGTGAAAACATATCGCATAACACACTAATATTTATTGCTGACATATATCTTTAATATGACAATACTAAATCATTCAGAAGTGACATAATATAGAGTTGTTTGAAGCATGTGAGTACATAAACAATAGAAAATCAATGGAATGCTAATAAAAACAAGACAAAAAGAACGGTGATAGAAATACCAAATGCATTTGAGTCTCGTTATGTCAGTAACACTCTGGTTCCACATTCGTATTCCAAAAACTCCAAGGAGATACAAAAAATGTAGGTCTTCATGAAGCTCTTTCACAAAAATCTGAAGCCTTGATCCGTGGCTTATAAAAAATAAATTAAGAAGTGCAGAAGTGCAAACTTCTCAAGTCTACTTTTATAAAAATTGAGGACCCTTTTTAAAATAACATGAAAGGGTTTTTATAATAAAATTAAAACAAATTGTCCACAAAAATCGCTGAGAGTTGTTAGAACTGCATACATTAAAATATGGGATTTGAATTTCAACAATAGTATTGTGATATTCTTTGAAGAGATTCATTGCATCTATTTCTTCTCTTGTATCCATAACCGACAAATGGAGAGCATGTTTTGAATTTTTGTAGGATGTCTCATCCTGGAGTGTAGTTGTCCTATGTATGTGGCATCTGAAAGCTCGGGCATCATGCGATCAATAGCATCAGAAAGGCACCTGATGGCCATCTGTTGGTTATGTGTCTTGACCAAAAAGGACCAATATGCATCCCAGTTAAGGCTTTGTACTCCGTTGAGCTGTTCATCTTTGGTGGCCAAATCTTGCTTCCATTGATTCTCTAACAGTTTCGCCTTTGGAAGAATTCCTGGGAAACAATAAAAAATTAAATTGGCTCCATATAAATTATCATTCGCCAGCTCAATCACATTATTCATTATAGCCCTAACCCTAGAGGTAGCCCTTTCTACCTTTATCAACTGTGTTTCCATTCTGAAAACAATATCTCTTTATGCGACTCTTGAATTTTCGGAAGTTTAGCAGCTCTTCCTTCCTTTGTGCTTTGACAGGAGAGGAACTTTGTGACCTTATCAGCTACATCCTCAAATTCTAACCTGGTATTAATTTCTTGGTTGACCAATGATGTTTTTGTAATGCATAATGGATCAATAAGAGATATTTTATGGAAAAGTAGATTCAACTATTGAGATAAGGCTTTATTTTCTTCTAGGGCTTCCTTCTTAAATTCCTCAACCATGGGATAATATTTGAACTCTTCTATATAGAGTTGTAGCTGTGTGATTTTCTCCTCTTTGGCCTTAATTTCTTGTTGATGTGTCAATCAAATTTGTTCAATCTCTTGAGACAACTATTGCTGCTAGTCAATCTTCTGTTTTTCCATGTTTAATTGTACTTCAAGCTGCTCATTCTTTTGTTTTTCTTCTACCAACTGTTCCTCAAGCTGATTAATCCTTTGATCCCTTTCTTTGATCGTTTGGTTAACTTCAGTTGCCTTATCAATTGTAGTAGCTATGTATGCCCCTACAAATTGAGATAACTTAGTCAAACCCTCAAAATTATTGACCTCTGAATCCTTCCATATAACATTCATAAATTCCATGAATTTTTCCATCTTCTCGGCTCCCAATTTGAATCTTGCGAGATGACTTACCGTTGAGAATAACTTTGCTGAAGCAAATAAGTCATCAAACTCATCATTCTCATGTATGAATCTACTAACTTTCACCTAAGTGGTGAAATTGAAAGCGACCTTGTTTGGACCATATTGTCTTTTAGGAATAACTGCTAGACTCAGATCCTTTTTCTTCTTTGCTTCTTTCTCGGCATGTTTAAAATCATGCAATGTGTAAGTGCCACAATAGAGGGGAAAGGGAGGCCACACTTGTTTCTTAGACTCTTTAAGCTTTCTAGACATCCCTTTTTCCACTATCTGGTAGGCTATTTCCCTGACTAATAGCTTATCTAGATTGTAGAGTGGAAGGACATGAGGATCTGTAATACTGCCAAAAACCCTAATATAGCAGAACTCCTCCTCCCTAAACCAATTGTCGATTGAGGTTAAATCAATGCTAGCCTCATCAGATAGTCGAGGAGTAGGTTTATTAAAGATAGCTTGATGGATGAGTGAAATGAAACAATGGCAAATCCTGTATAAATGATTCTTGTATTCAGAAAATCCATAAGTACTTATGATAAATATGAATGGGGATTGGATCCTAAACAGTCCATTTCCAACCTACGATGGTAAAGTCAGAATTAAAATAGATTGTGTCCACTATGTAAGCACTAATATAGAATGGGAGCACAACTCGAGTGGTGAAAAATCTGTTGTTTATATAATCTAGTATTTGACTAGCCATTTTATCAGATAGAATAGTTTCCCAATCCATAACAAAGGAGTTGATTGCTGCTTCTATCAATGGAACCATTTCTATAGAAAATCTAACAAAATCGGGGCTTCCAAAGAGCCTACATACCATAGCAGCAATATAACAATATGGAGATGCTAAGGAGTCCACATAGTACATACCAAAAGATTCATGTTTATGCTTGTTAGAAAAATGTCTCCACTACTTGATAGGGTCTGAATCTATCTGATTCTCCTTAGCGAAAGCTTCCAGGAATTATTTGTTGTAATGTCACTGGGGATTTGGCAAGTGGTACATTCTCTTGTCATATTTATGTTTGAATGACCCAAACATCCTTCCATCAGCTGCGAAGAAAGCTTTGTCTGTTATATTAATGCTCTCGATTACCCATCTCACTAGATCATTATATGGTAACAATTTTGCACGGGCTGCTATTCTATGGAGGAAAGAGCTAGCCAAATCACTGAGCGTGTTTTCTGTTTCATCAGTTCCATCAGCTGTTGCTTCTTCTTCTATCTCCTTTGGATTTTCTTCTTCAAGCAAAACATATATGCCTTCCCACGAGATTTTACCAAGGCCTTGACAGGTAGTATTTGAAATTAACACCAATTTTCCTTGTCCTTCTTCCACTGTAATGGGGGCCTTTGTCTTTTGAGATTTCTTAGATATATTGACCAACTATGCGATTCTAGATTAACACTGCAAAATGAGAAAGAGGAGCATGATATGCGAAAAACTTGAGAGGAGATAATACACAAATTAAAGACTAAAAGGAGTTATGCGCATTAGATGCAAAAGATCTTACAATGTACATAGCCACCACGGATGAAATCCTTAAAGGACTTAACCATAACTGCCCCTTAATGCTTTACCGTAACTTCATAACGTGAAACTTTAATGCTAAAGTAATATACGTCGCATCACAGGTTTTTTAACGGTCCCTTTAGAACAAGTGTCGTGACTGCGATTTGCAATTAGCGATTGTATTATTTTAATATTTGTGGAACCTTCGTGTATCACAAATCAGGAGTTACAAGAGCCATGCTCAAAAGGTTTCTTTGTATTATTACGATTGTGATGAGTGCTGAGCTGGCATGAGGAGACGGCGGGTTTCTTTTCAAACTTGGAAAATCACGTTTTTTTCTTTATAATTGATTTATCCCTATATCGCATGTATTAATAGTATCTATTACTCACTTTTATCGAGAGCATGATATGCGATAATTATGTCGCATCGCAACTTCTCAATGAGTGTTTTGGATTCTTTCCTACGAATCAACGACATGAAACCGCGATAGCCTTATTGCAGTGCAAGGTTTCAATGAAATGTTATAAGTCATTCCTTGGGATTAATGATGTGTGAGATGTCATAGTTATATGACATCGTATTTTTTATAAATGGCTTATTTCGATTAAAACTTCGCGATGAGGGTTTTTCTATGATGCTAATCACATTGCAACTTTCCAAATGGATGTTCATTGGTTTTAAAGAATTGTGATTTGTGATGAGTGGTCCCTTTACTCATAAAACAACTTTTATATGAACAACATGGAAAATCTGTTTTATTCAAAAGTTTTATTGCTTTTTTTTTATATCCTAAGGGGAACCATTTCTTATTTAGCATTTTAAGACTAAAAAATTTGGAATGGGGGGATTGTTGTATAGCACAAATATTGGTGATTCACTGGCAGAACCAATTATCTCTGAATTGAATAATGAAATTTCTCAAACTTTCTTAAGTAGAATCAATTCAGGAAAAGAAAACTATCTAAGAATTGGTTAGATAAAAAATTTACTCTGAATAAAAAAAATATCAATTTTGCAATTTCTTTTACAAACCCTTATGATAAAATAAAAACATTTTTTTGGTTTCTTCAAGATTTGATTGGTTGTTAAAGATAAGGTAGGAGGCTCTTCCAACTTATCTTTTAAATTTAATCTCTTGTCACAGGTTGTGCCTCTGCTGCTAGCAAACATCTATAGTCTCAACAAGGTTACCTTTTAACCATCAACCATTCATTGTCCCATCCATCTAAGAGTATAACTTTTTAAAGATAAATCCAGAAAGATATATCTACATGTATTTTCATTTTTTACATTTTTTTTTGGATAAAATCCATTGTGCTACTTTGTGAGCCAAAAAATGACAATGGCATTCATCGGTTGTAATTGAACTGAACAAGCTGCCTCGTAATGAGACCCCTTGTCTTATGATTATAAGCCATTACCCTATTTTGATATGCAGTATTGGTAATTTCAGTTTAATTATTTCCCTGTGATCATGGTAAGCAGGCTCATCATGAGACCTCTTACTTTTTAAATCAGATATATTTTAGAATTACACTTTGAAAAATCATAAACCTAGTGGATGGGGTGAATGTCTTACTCCTTAAGAGTTTATGGATGACAATTCTAGAGTTGTGGATGCTTATCTGGAGGAAGTCTTTACCTTTTTATAAATAACCCTTCTCAACTGATAAAAAAAATGATTCACTGTATTTTCAAGGTTTGGAAGATTTCACAAATATAAAGAGGATCTCAGAGTTTCATGTTTGATCTAATTTCGAAAACTGTAATTATTTCCTTGAAAGTTTCTACTTTTTAAAAGCAAGTATTCACAATATTCTTTCAAATAGCTTTTCAATAGTGAAAAGCCAATGGTAGACTATTTACAACATTATTTTCTAAAAGAAACTAGCTTGCATAAAGAATGTGTAAAGGTAAGAAGGGGTTAACTCCTTAGGAAAAGAATTTCTTTAGGATAAGCCCATTCAAAGGAAGAGAATCTCTCTTTCCTGATAAGTCTTGTAGTAGAAACATTAATGAGCCTATCTTTTCAATGATCTGAAATGGTCCAAGCCACATCTTCTGAAATTTGGTATGCTTACCTTTGTCTTCATGTGCTTTGTCCCATTTCAAAATGAGATGACCAATCTGTAATGTTTTTGAGCCAACAAAACTTGCATGAAAAGAAGATTTAATGACTTGCTGATGTTTAGCATGAGTAATTTTGGCCTTTTCTCTTTCCTCATCCAATTTAAGAATTTGATCAAACCTTAATTAAATATAGGAACAAGGAATTTCTTCAATGAATTGTACTAGGGATAGAGATGGGAGTGCTAAATTTGGTGGTATTACAACTTCTTTCCCATACACCAATTTAAAAGGAGAAGTACCTATTGAGGCCTTCTGAGTTATGAAATCTACCCATAATGCAAATATTAAAGATTTATGCCAATTCTTTTTCTTTTTTTTTGTAAAGGTTAAGCGAGACTTTATATTAATAGAATACAGTAAAATACAAAATGCAGAGTGGGAGTTGAGGGGACCTCCTTGTGTATGCCTTTACAAAACTGCCTGGGCCTAGTCTGAGAACCTAGTGAATACTCTGTGTCTGTTTTCTAATAGTACACTTACATTCGGTAGAGTTATTGATATAGATGCATACATATAAGAAACAAGGAAAAATAGTGACATTCATGCTCTGCATGTTTACATGGCCTGAAGGTTCGAGTTGTTAATGGTATTGCACGTAGCTTTGATTTCCTCATCCTCCAAATCTTGCCAAAGAATGTGATAGTCTTCAAGATTGGACTGAATGCCAGCATTGGCCAACTTGTTGGCTGTTCTTTGAACCAATTGAAAGGTGACACCTTGAATATTGCTGAGGTGGCCTTGTAGGTCCCTCAGGATTGCCAAGAGCCTCCAGCTTGGGGTTATCTTGTCCACCTGGGTGCCAGTCTGGAGTTTTCACAACAACCTAATGACAATCTTTGAATCTCCTTCCACCACCAGAGGTAGAAGTCTATAGCGATCAACCAGAGTGATGCCTCAGATGAGAGTGATTAGCTTTGCAGCAATATTGGTGTTCACGCTAAGATTGCCATGATAAATGAGATGGATGGTACTAGCATGGTCCCTGACTGCTCCACCATAACCAACGTTTCCCAAGTTTTCCTTTGACACCCTGTTGAAATTTAGCTTGATTGTTTGAAATGGAGGCAGACACCACTTGTCTTGTGACATAGCAACTGAAGCCTAGTTCCTTCCAGTAGGAATGGTCGTGGCTTTGAGATTTAGGATCTGTATTATTCTTTGGTCACTCGGAGATGTGCTTCCCTCTAGATGCAATATACCCATGGCATTGATTGACTCTGTGATGAGTTGTTGCGTCTTTCCTTTTAACATGTCCACTGCCATCGCTTAATTCTTAAAGATTCTTGCATTGCGCTATTTCTAGAGGATCCATGCTATGGCTCCCAAAATGAGATTCCAAGCTCTATTGACCAGAGGGTTGGAGGATATGGAGGATCTCCAGTTCCTTAGTGAATGACAGATAGAGTTCCTGCTTCTGTCAGATTGTCTGAAGACGATGGCCATGTCATCCCAAAGAGAGCAGACAGTGGGGCAAGTGTTGAGAATATGATTGAGAGTTTCCTGATCATTCTCATAGAGGACATAGCAAGAAGGCCCTATGAAACCATGTTTCTGAAGATTGTCCCATGTGAGTGCTCTGTTATGCAAGACCAGCTAGGAGAAAAGGGTGATTTTGGGCTAGGTTCCTCTGTTCCATAAAGCGTTCCATTTCGGGTCCGGTTGTGAGTCAGGAGGGGTAGCCATGATCTTGTAGGCTTCTTTGAGGTTGAAGGGTCCTTTAGGGTTACTTCCCCACTGAAGGATATCCTCTTTATTTGATGTGAGGATTCTTCGCTGATCTAGGTCTTGTAAAAGAGGGACTATATTCACATGGCAGTCTTGGGTGAGCCATTGCTCTTTTGATAGCCATTTTTTCCATGTAGTAGTCGTGTTCATAGGTTTGCAGTTGTCTACTACAGTTACCAACCCTGCTTCTTGCATGGCACTTTTAAGAGTAGCCCAATCTGGGTGGTCCAACGGGGGGAGTTGCTACCAGGCATCCTCCCAGAAGAGGGCGGTGTTGCCTTGGTGCACTTCCTAGAAGCTGTGCCTCTAAACAATATGTCGATTTTCCTATACATCATTCTAGAGGGGGGATCCTTGAGTGTTGCCAGTGAGCCTAATGAGGTCTTTGTACTTGACTTGATTCGTGTACTTTGCTTTCCACAAGGTGCCCCAAAGGGAATTAGGATTTTCCACCCATCTCCACCAGATTTTCGCTGCTACAGCCTTGCTTATGATTTTAGGATCTCTTAGGCCCAGTCCTCCTGCCAATTTTGGTTTACAAATGTCTGTCCACTTGAGGAGAGCCCACTTTGATTTCTTAGAAGCTCCATTCCAGAGGAAGGACCGCTGGATGTTTCGAATGGATTTATAAAAAACTTTAGGAGCTGCTAGGGCCGAGAACAGATAGGCTGGCATAGTTTGAAGAACTAATTTGACCAAAACCAGTCTACTAGCCATGTTTAGGGCTCTGCGAGTCTAGCTACTTAACCTGGCCTTCATTTTGTTATGGAGGGCTTCCCAATTTGCAGATTTGGGGGCATATTCCAAGAGTGGAATGCCAAGGTATTTGGTTGGAAGGGAGTTCTTCTGAATATTAAGAATTCTACTAAGATTTCTCTTTACAGGAATAGAAGTATTGAAGAAAAACAGTTTGGATTTTGTGAGATTGATTTCCATACCTGAGGCCTCTGAGAAGGTCTTTAGCACCTTGGTGATGGTTCGATCTTCCTGCACTATGGGGGATTCCATGAGCATTGTATCATCTACAAATTTCTGATGCATTACTGTGGGGCTGTGAGGTGTAGGTTTAAGGCCTTTGAGCTGATTCTTCTGGTTTTCTTTGGATAGAGATCTTCCCAGACCCTCTGCCATAATTATAAAGAGAAAAGGAGACAGGGGATATCCTTGTCTTATACCTCTGGATGAAAGGAAGGGTTGTAGGGGCCCTCCATTCAGCATGATTGAAAAGAATGATCTCGAGACCAATTCCATTATCCAATTTATCCAAATTTGACTGAAGCCAAAAGCTTGGAGGATTGCTCTTATGTAGATCCAACTGATTTTATCAAAGGCCTTTGAAAGGTCAAGCTGGATGAGCATACTTGGAATCCTCTGTGTTTTGATAGAATTCAGAACCTCCTGAGTGAGGATTATGCTGTTGGTGATCTTCCCACCTTCTACATATCTTGATTGCCTGGAGATATGCTGATTGCTCGATGCAATTTGCTTATTTCCCCCTTTCTTATTGTTCCAAGTATGCAGACCATTGACTGTGGGGACATCAATGAGTTTAGATGCAGCTATGAAGGTGTTGAATGCTTCCGTGTCTTTATCCAGTTTTCTTAAGCCTCCCTTCTTTTCCTCTAGGGTGGTGATCATGTTGAAGTCACCGTCTAAGATCCAGTTATTTGCCCCATGGTGTTGTCAGACCTCGTCCAGGTCTTTAAGCATCTTGAACTTTTCCTGGATCCGCTGAGGTCTATACACATTGGTGATGCATATCGTATGCCTTTATTCTGGCATGTTGAAGATGACTGATAATGAATGCTTAGTGGACAAAGCATTCTGCATAAAGAACTTGCTTTTATTCCAAAACATGAGTAGTCCTCTTGCTTGCCCAATGGATTTTGTGCTTACGCAATGATAGCCTTTTGAAAAGAGTTTTTTAAGCATCTATATGTTGTTGGATGAGCATTTGGATTCTTGAAGAAGAATAAAGTATGGGGATTGCGAGAAAATACATTTTTTTGGATTCATCTTTTGGAGGTACCATTTAGCCCCATAATGTTCCAGGTTGTGATCTTCATTGAGTAACCTTTGGAGTGGATGTGACCAAGGCCCTGATTTTTCCTTCATTGATTAGGCGCCTGCCGAGTTCTTGTATTTGCTGCTTTGTGGATTTTTGCCCCCTCTTTCTTCCCGAACCTTTCGACCTGTATTGGTCCATATCCAGGTTGGCTTGAATGTGTTATTGGCTACTGTTTCCCCATTGTTTTTTGGTTGCATTCAGGTTGAGATATTCTAACTACAGGTATGCCATTTCTATTTTCTCCAAATTCCCCTGGGGGATGGCATCCACTCCCAGTTTGGACCATTACTCATTTACCTTTTGGAGATCTAGGTCACCTATGATCTCCTCCAGAGGATCAGTGGGAGTGGTTGAGGATGGCTAGTCTGAATGGGTTTCTGTGCAAGGAGGGGGTTGCGATAAGGCCAGGCTTGTATTTTTCTGGATGAGAAGGGGTTGTGGGTTTTGTTGCTATGGCCGGGCTTGCTGTGAGTCAGGGTTTGGGATGGAAGTGTTTGATGGGTTTGATAACTGAACAATCATGGATAGGTCTTGAACAGTGGGGGCGGGAGATTCCAGAGGGTTCTGATTTTAATCAAGGTTGCAAGTGCTTCAAAGCTATTCTGCTGGGTGGGGGTTGGGTTAGTGGAGGGTTTTAGAGGATTTTTTCCCTTCTGCCCTTTGTTCTTCCTTGATGCTGGGATGAATCTTGGGGGTGGATTATTCACCTTTTCCGCTTGGGGTTGTGGTGGGGGTTGATTAAGGGGGTAGCCATGACTAAGATGTCCATGTTGTCGACATTTCCAGCATCTGAATCGGATGTTTTCATAGTCAATGGATTGCTTCCAATGAACTCCCCTATGGACCAGATCAATGTGGCCTGGGAGGGGTCCTAATACATCCATGTAAACATAGATTCTAGTGTAGGGAGTGTACTTACCTTGAGATGTGAGATCTGAGGTTTTGACAAAGACTCCTAGCTGATTCTTGATGGCTTCCAAGATGCGCTTATTCCAGTAATCAACAGGCAGAGAGTAGAGTCTGATCCATACTGGAACCCTTTTGAAATCTTCCTATTCTGGAGCAAAGTTGGGTCTTTAGTACATTAGGTAGAGACCTACAGAGTCGTAAAAGTATGGGCCTCCTTCGAAAGTGCGATCTCTGTCATCCTTGTGAGCAAAGATGACAGTGAAAAAGCTCCTTGACCCCAGCTGAAGTTCATAGTCCCCTTTAGGCTTCCACTTTTGGTTTATCCACCAGTAGAGAGCCTTTTCATTGAGTCAAACTCCCATGAATCGGCAGATTAGGGCATGTTTACTCATGTGACCTCTGTATTCGTCGATCCAAGGATCTTCGATGATCAATGTGGGTGTTTTCTCTGAGAGTGGTTTGCAAGGGGATGGGCTGTCACATTATTCTGACTGGGAAAATTCCCCATGGATGTAGAGCCATTGGCTCTATGGTTGTGGTTTGCAGCCGAGGTTTTGCTGTTGACCTTGGATGGGGAGCTGGATGGGGTGTTGGAGGGATTAGAAGGAAGACTGCCAAAGACAAAAGGGCCGAAGGCTGGGGGCCGAAACCCCCTTGAGGTGGTCATAGAGTGATACAAATGGGGTTTGCTCAAGGTTTGGGAGCGCTTCGTGCGCTCAGAGCGATCAAGCTGCGTACCCTATTCTACCTTTCTATGCCAATTATTTTGGTTTTGATCAACAATTCTTTTAATAATCTTGATGAGATTCTTGTTAGTTGACTCTACTAAGCCATTTCCTTGAGGATAGTAATTTGCAGAGTATTTTAACTTAAAACCTCTCTTTAGAGGAAATTAAACTATACTATTCCCAGAAAAATAAGATGCATTATAAAAAATAAGTTCGTTAGGTAAACCAAACCTTGTAATGATGAACTGATCAATAAATTCAATAATCGCATTATAATTGGCTACCTTTAGTGGAATTGCTTCTGCCCACTTCGTGAAGTAGTCTGTGGCCGTGAGGATGTATTTGTGTTGTTTGGAAGAATGTGGAACGATCTCTCTTATAATATCAAGCCCCCACTATTCAAATGGTTGCTCAATGTTAACTAGTTGTAAAGGAAAGGCTGGTTTCCTTTGTCTTCCGCTAGAAATTTGGCATATCTTACATTTCCTTACGTAGTCATGGGCATATTTAAACAAAGTTAGCCAATAATATCTAGCATGTAGTATTTTGTGACACGTAGTGTCTCCTCCAAAATGTCCACTTGCTGGGCCATCATGCAATTCCTGCAAAACCATTTTTGCTTCAATTTTTTCAAGGCATCTTAATAAAATTGAATCATAGTTTCTCCAGAATAACACATTATCAATGATTTCAAAGTGTTTTGCTTTTAATCTTAAGGAAAGTTTGTTTTTGTAGCTGAATTCAGGGGGAGCATATCCATTTTTTAAGTAAAATATCAGATCAGCATATTGAGATTCAGAATTAATGATACTTATCTCATTTACTTGTGCAATATTATTTGAATCTTCATGGTTTGGAATATTGGAAACTCCTACCAATAACCTACAAAAACCTTGCCCTCTAAAAATTTTCGCTGGTTTAATATCAATATCATACTCTTGTAAAGCTCCTACCCAGTTAGCTCTCTTCTCTCCTACTTCTCTTTGAACTAGCAATTGTCTCACTACATAGAATGGGACTATTACTTTAGTGTGTGTTTTTAGGAGGAATGGTCTAAAGTGTTTGATAGACTTAAATACAGTGAAATCTTGTTTTTTAACTTTGGAATAGCTGAGCTTAGCACACTGCAAATTAGAACTAAAGAAAGATATGGGTGCTTCTACTTGCTAGTCATTGATCTGTGTTAAAACAACAACGTAAGATGTTTCAGTGGCGAAAGTATAAAAAATAAAATGACTAGAAAAATTCGGAGTATTTAATGTAGGAGCATTAATGATTGCTTGTTTGATCGAGTCAAAAGCCTCCTTTTAGTTATGTCCCCATTTCAAGACTAAATTTTTCTTAATCATGGATTGCAAGGGAAAAACTATATGAGAAAAATCAGGAATAAATCTCTTCCCAAAAATGATTGCATAGATTTCTTATTATCTGGCAAAGGGATATCATAAATCTCTTTTATCCTGTTAGGATCAATGTATATGCCATCTTTGGATACAATAAACCGTAAGAGATTACCTTCATTAAGAGCAAAGAATGATTTATGGGGATTTAAAGAAATCCCATATTTTTTGCAACGTTCAAAGATCTATTTTAAATCATGCAGATGATTGCTCTTTTTCTTAGAATAGCTAGTTATGTCATCTAAGTAAACAATGACTATCCTATTGGTCAAAACTTTGAAGGCTATATCCATGACTCGTTGGAAAGTAGCTCCAGCATTTATCAAACCAAAAGGCATTTTCTGATAAGCATATGTTCCCCATTTAGTTCTGAATGTAGTCTTTAATCTATCGTCTAGATGTACCAGTATCTGATTGTATCCTGAAAAACCATCAAGAAAACACATTAACTTTTAGCCAGCTACTGATTGAAGTATCTGGTGCATTGTTGGTAATGGGAAATTATCTTTCTGACATTCTTTGTTGAGATTTCTAAAATCTATGCAAATCCTAATATCACCATTCTTTTTTCTTAGACGTACTAAATTTGAGACCCATTTAGAATGTCTAAGAGGAATGATTATTTTGGCTTTGAGTTTATTCAGCTCTACTTTGATTTGACTTTCAAGATTTGGGTGAATTTTCCTTAGCTTCTGTTGTACAAGTTTCTCATAAAACATAATTGGAATTGTATGTTGAATGATATAGGTATCATAAGTTTTCAGATCTTCATAAGTCCAAGCAAAAACATTTTTGTATTTCTTTAATAATTTGATGAAAGAAAATCTTTCATCTGATGAAAGTCCAAGTCCTAGATTGACATTTTGTGGTTTGGCCTCAATGCCGAGATTTACTAATTGAAACCTTAAAGTGGAACTTTGAAGTTTTGCATTAGTGACCTTTTTGAATCTATCCTTAATATCATAAAGATCTTCTAGCTTGACCACAGATTTACGAATAGGATTTTCATTGAGTCTTTGCTTTAATTGAAGATCATGATCACTTTCATCTATAATATGATCGTCATAAGATCCTTCAGAAGTCAAGAAATTTAAGATATCCTCATTATGATTGAATACATGCTAATTAGTGACATTATCTGGGATAGATGACCGAAAAATTAATTCAATAGAAAATCTATCTTCCCTATAATCCTCAGATGGAAGGAGTTTAGAAGCAATATTAGCCAAAAGATCGACTGTTGCATTCTATGATCTAGGAATAGGAGAAATGTCGAATGCCAAAAAATGAGTTATGAGATCTTGAACAAGTGATTGATAATGTTTGAGATGCCCCGAGAGACAATGGATAGTATTTCTCACTTGTTTAATGACAATTTCGGAATCACCAAATACTTTCAGATATTGGATCTTCAGGCCTATTGCTTTATAGAGCCCTTGAATCAATGCCTCATATTTTGTAGTGTTATTGGTACACTCAAATTCTAATATACATGATAACATCATTTTTTCTCCTTCTTGACTAACTAAGATACATCCTGCTCCTGCACTGTCATTAGATTTTGATCCATCAAAATACAAAGACCAAAATAAAGGCTTATTTACAGGTTTATTTACAAGTTCATCTGCAACACTAACGCACTTTGAGGTATCAGTATGGGAGAAATTTTTGATTTGTGACATGACATTATTAACAGGAAAAGGAGATTGCTGAGCATCAAAATTCCCAAAAAATGATTCAACCGAATAGTTTTGAAGAATGTTATTATTGAAGGCTACAGGTTGATTTTCTTCTTCAAACTTAGTTATTGTATGAGTCAAATATTTTTCGCATTCTATTCTGATTTGATTTGGTTTCCCATTATAGGGAAGCCACATGTGAGACCAATCATTTGAAATATAACCGCGAAGTTTTTCAGACCGATCTCTACTAAGGATCAAACCATAAAACTCAGGGATGTCAACAATTAATATATCAATTCTTTGGACAACCCTGGGATGAACTGATAATCTGATAGTAACTAAATTTATTTCTCCTAAAACTTGAACCTTAGTTTGATCTAATTGAACAATATGAAATGCATATTTCTGGGGCTCAATATTTAACTTGGAGCAAACTAAGGCTAGCATTATATTTGATGAAGCCCTTGAAACTATCAAGCAATTATGAAAATTTCTACTGTAGATATCATAAGTCAAGAGAAATGGAGGAGTATGAGAATTTGACCTATCCCCAATTAAAACAGCATCAGTAGCATCTACCTTATCAGATGGTGGCTTATCTGATCCTCTAGCAGCCTTGGATAATACACTAGTTGGAAGAGGAGAAGAAGGTACTGCATTTAATTCTTTAATTAACAACTTTTGTTGATGTTTGAGCTTGCTATGCTCATGCAAAGAAATATTTGCTTGAGTCTTCTTCATGTCTTCCACAATGTTATAATCCATGAAATCTGAAACTACTAGAGTTTTAGATGATGAGGGAGGATTGGAGGATGATGGTTGATTGTAGGGAGAAACAACTGGAGTTTTCTTTGTGGGAGCTTTGTCTTTAGTAACAGGACTTGAGTTTTTCTTATTTGAATTTGCTTTATTAGGCTCTACTATACTTTTTATCCTGGTATTTACTGGGATAACTTCCTATTCACTTTCATTATCAGAGTTGGGTAAGATAAAGTCCTACATTCCATGACATTCAACTGTTTCTTCTTCTTCCGTTTCTTCAGCTAATAAAACCGTATCTTCATCTTCATCATCATCCAGATCAGATTCTGCATTAGATATAACATTAGGTGGTTTATGATCAGTTGGCTGATTTCTTTTAAAGTTCCTAAATGGTCTTTTCATAGAAGTTTCAACTACCTGCTTTTTTATTTCAACCATTTCATTAGACATAGTTTTAAGAACTTTTTGTAAACCTTCCATGTCATATGGATCTTTGGTTGCTTTCTTCTTTGAATCATCTCTAAAGGTAACTTTTTTGGATTTCCTTTCTTCTAGAGCATTTTTCTTTTCCAAAGCAAGGATACGTTTTTCAATAGTGATTTCTTCCTTCATATTTTCTGCTAATGTTGGTTTAGCAGCCCTATCAACGAAGATGGCTATGTTTGAAGGCAAGGTAGAAATATACCATTCATTACAGAATTCCTCACTAGGCTTGGGTGTCGTAGGAATTTTTTTCAACAACTTATTAAAGTGTGAGTTGAAGTCTTTGATGGGTTCTTTTGATATGGATTTTAGAATGGAGAGATTATTAATCAAAGTTGTTGTAGACCTGTCGTCTCCAAACTTAGTCAGAAATTAGTCCTAAAAAGCATCCCAGCTATTGATAGACCCTAGTGGTAACGAAAAGTACCACGATCCTACAGCTCCTTGTAGAGTGTATGGAAATAGTCTAACAACAACATCTTCTTTTGTTACTCCATTCAAGTTGATTGATAACATGAAATTGTTTATATGTTTTTCCGCTAATAGGAATTGCTAGGATTAAATTTTGGTACCTTTTTTCAGGATGTGCTGGCAATTGGCTCAAAGGTGTAGGCATTCTTACAGCTCTTGGGTTGGTCCATGGCCTTGGTTGAGGTTCATTATGTGCCACCGTTGAGCTAACAGTAGAAGAGGGTGACAAAGTAGTTGAAAGTGATTGGGTAGAGGATGTTGAAGTTCCTCTACCTATTTGGACTATGATCTGAAGTTGGGAAATAGATGGATGACCTTGTAATGGTATGGATGGAATGGACAATGATGAGGACAAAGTCCCACTGTTAGATTCTGATGGTGTCTTCCTCACCCTTTTTCGACTTGGTAGACGGAATTCAACCAAAGGAATACCAATTTTTTCACTCTTTGCCTAGTAAGCGGCTACGATGGGATATATTGCGAAGTCATGTTGCCTTGGGATAACTCAAACTCTTCTTGGGATATTGAAAACCCTTGAGTTTATGAATCAAAGATTGTACTTCAGGGGGTTCAAGCGAAGAATTGTCTGGTGTGTTTAGGGTTTTAGCAATGGGTTCTGTATTTTTCTTTTCAACTTCTCGCTTAGGAATAGGAGATTTAGAATGCGAAGGAGAAGTTGGAAGAGATGGTGAGGGAGTTTTACTCTTAGAATGGACCATGGATTTAGATTTACTCGCCATTCACAATTAGGCCCTCCTTCTAGCGCCAAAAATGTTGATGCCTGTAAAATTGTAGCACCAACATTGGGGATAACCACCCGGTCCAGACCTTAGTACAACTCCTTCTCTGTTTGGTATGGTGGTTCCGACTAGATATTATGGGACTAGTTTCCCAATAAAGTATGGTTTGATGAATGAGTGTTTTAAATCTATAAAAAAAATGATAGGTGATTTACTTTATAAACTCTACAATATACAGATATATCTATATAACTCGGGTAATCTCATAATAATGAGATTCTTGATGATTCCTAACAAACAAATAATAATATAGATTATTTACTTATCCACAAAAAGATGCATTTAAATAATGATTAATTATGAAAACATATCACATAACATACTAATATTTATTTCTGACATATATCTTTAATATAACAATTATAAATCATTCAGAAGTGACATAATATAGAGTTTTTTGAAGCATGTGAGTATATCAACAATAGAAAATCAATAGAATGCTAATAAAAACAAGACAAAAAGAACAATGATAGAAATACCAAATGCATTTGAGTCTCATTATGTAAGTAACACTCTGGTTCCACCTTCTTATTCCAGAAACTCCAAGGAGATACAAAAAATGCAGGTCTTCATGAAGCTCTTTCACAAAATTCTGAAACCTTTATCCACAGCTTATAAAAGATTAATTAAGAAGTGAAAAAGTGCAAACTTCTCAAGTATAGTTTTATACAAATTGAGGATCCTTTCTAAAATAACATGAAAGGGTTTTTATAATAAAATTAAAACAATCTGTCCACAAAAATCGCTAAGAGTTGTTAGAACTACCTACATTAAAATCTGGGATTTGAATTTCAACAATAGTATTATGATAACATTTGAAAAGATTCATTGCATCTGTTTCTTCTCTTGTATCTGCAACTGACAAATTGAGAGAAAGCTTTGAATTTCTGGAGGATGACTTATTCTAGGGTGTAGTTGTCCTGTGTATGTGGCATCTGAAAGCTCAAGCATCATGCGATCAACAACATTGGCAAGGCACTTGATGGTCATTTGTTGGCTATGGCTTGACCAGAAAGGACCAATACGCATCCTAGTTAAGGCTTTTTACTCTGCTGAGCTGTTCATCTTTGGTCGCCAAATATTGCTTCCATTGATTCTCTAACAATTTCACCTTTGGAAGATTTCCTAGGAAACAATCAGAAATTAAATGTGGCTCCATATAAATTATCATTCACCAGCTCAATCACATTATTCATTATAGCCTTGGCCGTGGAGGTAGTCCTTTTGGCCTTTATCAACTGTGTTTCCCATTTTGAAAACAATATCTCTTTATGCGACTCTTGAATTTTCGGTAGTTTAGCAGCTCTTCCTTCCTCTGTGATTTTACAGGAGAGGTAGTTTGTGACCTTATCATCTGCATCCTCAAATTCTAACCTAGTATTAACTGCTTGGTCAATCAGTGATGTTGTTGTAATGCATAATGGATAAATAAGAGATATTTTATGAAAACGTAGATTCAACTGTTCAGATAAGGCTTTATTTTCTTCTAGGGCTTCCTTCTTAAATTCCTCAACCATGGGATAATATTTGAACTATTCTATATAGAGTTGTAGCTGTGTGATTTTCTCCTCTTTAGCCTTAATTTCTTGTTGATGTGTCAATCGAAGCTGTTCAAGCTCTTGAGACAACTATTGTTGAATGGCCTGCTAGTCAATCTTCTATTTTTCTAGGTTTAATTGTACTTCAAGCTACTCATTCTTGTGTTTTTCTTCTGCCAACTATTCCTCAAGCTGATTAATCCTTTGATCCTTTTCTTTGATCAATTGGTTAACTTCAGTTTCCTTATCAATTGTAGCAGTTGTGTATGCCCCTGCAAATTGAGATAACTGAGTCAAATCCTTAGAATGATTGACCTCTGAGTCCTTCCATATAACATTCATAAATTCATATTGAGGAGCTGTGGATGATACCTGGTCTATTTTCCTCTTTTGCCTCTGCCTCTTGACTACAACCCTGTGTTTTGGGATGTAAAATACATTGAAGGGTGGTATTTCCTCAGTATTCAATGTAATTTCTCCTGAAGGATTTTCAGGGATTATTTCTATCTCTTTCTGAGTTATGTCTTTATTGGGTGTTCCTTCAATCACACTATCAGGAACGATGGGACGTTGTGTTGTGGGCGATGCTGATGTGATAATGTTTTGGGGATTGCTCTGGCTTTTGATTTGTTGATCAAATTGCTCCCATTATTTAATCAATATGGGATCAATATGAACATCAGTTCTTAGCGTCTCACTAGCCTTTTCACTTGTTTCATCTTCTCCAGAAATCTTTTCAATAACCTCTTCTCCGTTGTGCTCTGTTTGCTGAAAAATTAGTGTAGTATTTAATAAATCCAGAGGTACTGTTAGTAACCTTTGTGTCCTGTATTCCATGAATCTGTCCATCTTCTCAGCTCCCAATTTGAATCTTTCCAGATGACTTACTGTTGAGAATAACTCTGCTAAAGAGAATAAGTCATCAAACTCATCATTGTCATGTATGAATCTACTAACTTTCACTTGAGTGGTGAAATTGAAAGTGACCTTGTTTGGATGATATTGTCTTTTAGGAATAAACACTAGACTAAGATCCTTTGTTTTCTCTGCTTCTTTCTCAACAAGTTTAAAATCATGAAATGTGTAAGTGCCACAGCAGAGGGGAAAGAGAGGCCACACTTATTTCTTAGACTCTTTAAGGTTTCTAGACATCCCTTTTTCCACTATATGGTAGGATATTTCCCTAGCTAATAGCTTATCTAGAATGTAGAGTTGAAGGAAATGAGGATCTGTAATACTACCAAAAATCCTAATATAGGTGAACTTCTCCTCCGTGAACCAACTGCCAATTGAGGTTAAATCAATGATAGCCTCATCAGAGAGTTGAGGAGCAGGTTTATTAAAGATAGCTTGATGGACGGTTAAAATGAAACCATGGCAAATCCTATATAAATGATTCTTGTATTCAGACTTCCAAAAGTACTTATGATAAATATGAATGGGGGTTGGATCCTGAACAGTCCATTTCCAACCTAGTATGGGAAAGTCAAAATTAAAACAGATTGTGTCCATTATGTAAGCACTCATATAGAATGGGGGCACATCTCGGGTGGTGACAAATCTGTTCTTTCTATAATCTAGTATTTGACTAGCCGTTTTATCTGATAGAATAGTTGTCCAATCCATAACAAAGGATTTGATCATTGCTTATATCAATGGAACCATTTTTATAGAAAATCTAGCAGAATCAAGGGTTCCAAAGAGCCTACATACCATAGCAAAAACATAACAATATGGAACTTCTAAGGAGTCCACAGAGTACATACCAGAAGATTCATGTTTATGCTTGTTAGGAAAATGTCTCCACTCCTTGATAGGGTCTGACTCTATCTGATTCTCCTTAGTGAAAGCTTCCAGGAATGATTTGTTGTAGTGTCGTTGGGGATCCAACAAGTGATACATTCATTTTGACGTCTTCAGGTTTGAATGACCCAAACATCCTTCCATCAGGTGTGAAGAAAGCTCCATCTATTATATTAATGCTCTCGATTACCCATCTCACTATATCATTATATGGTAAAACTTTTGCACGGGCTGCTATTCTATGGAGGAAAGAGCTAGCTAAATCACTGAGCATGTTTTCTGTTTCATTAGTTCCACCAGTTGTTGCTTCTTCTTCTATATCCTTTGGATTTTCTCCTTTAAGAAAAAAATATATGCCTTCCCACGAGATTTTACTAAGGCCTTGATAGGTAGTATCTGAAATTAACACCAATTTTCCTTTTCCTTCTTCCACCATAATGGGGACCTTTGCCTTTCGAGATTTCTTAGACATCTTGACCAACTGTGTGATTCTAGATTAACATTGCAAAATGAGAAAGAGGAGTGTAATAGGCGAAAAATGTGAGAGGAGATAATACACAAACTATAGACTAAAAGTAGTTATGCGCATTAGATGCAAAAGATCTTACATTGTACATATCCACCACGAATGAAATCCTTAAAGGACTTAATCATAACTGCCCCTTAATGCTTTACCGTAACTTCATAACATGAAAATTTAATGCTAAAGTAATATACGTTGCATCGCAAGTTTTGTAATGATCATTTTAGAACAGGTGTTGTGACTCTGTGATTTGCGATTAGTGATTGTATTATTTTAATAGTTGTGGAACCATCGTGTATCACAAATCGGGAGTTACAAGCACCATGCTCAAAAGGTTTCTTTGTATTGTTGTCATTGCGATGAGTGCTGAGTTGGTATGAGGAGATGTCGGGTTTCTTTTCAAACTTGGAAAATCATGTTTTTTCTTTATAATTGATTTATCCATATATCTCATGTATTCATAGTATCTATTACTCACTTTTATTGAGAGCGCGATATGCGATAATTATGTCGCATCGCAACTTTTCAATGGAGAGTTTTGGATGCTTTCCGGTGAATTGGTGATATGCGATTGCGATAGCCTTATCGCATCAAAAGGTTACAATGAAATGCTATAAGTCATTCCTTAGGATTAATGATGTGTGAGATGCGATATTTATATCACATCATATTTTTTATAAATGGCTTATTTCGATTAAAACTTCGTGATGAGGATTTTGCTATTACTCTGATCACATTGCAACTTTCCAAATGGATGTTCATTGGTTCTAAAGAATTGCAATTTGCGATGAGTGGTCCCTTTCCTCATAAAGAAACTTTTATATGAACAATATGGAAAATCTATTTTATTTAAAAGTTTTATTTCTTTTCTTTATATCCTGGTGGGGACCCATTTCTTATTTAGCATTTTAATACTAAAAACTTTGAAATGGGGGGGTTGTTGTATAGCACAACACTACCTTTGATACCAAAATGATGACCTTCCAGGCCTATGATCCACAATTGGTAGCCTTAAAACACTAAAGATACACTACAAGTCTCAAGAAAGAGACTTCAACCCTTCATATCCCTCACTTTTTGATTAAAACTTCGCTCATATCAGTTCCACATAAAAAAGGAAGGATTGCTTTTCATAGTTTTTCACTATACAAAATACCTGAGCGTGATTCAGAAAACACATAAGTGTCAACCCTCTATTTCTCGAAACCCGTGTGCTCATTTAGCTTTAGCGCAGATTGATGTGCGGGAACGTTGAAGGTGACAACATGAACTCCTAAAATTCAATCAAAGATAATTCTGAACTAGTGCTATGCTTCTGCAATGCTAGTGCGACACTTATGCCTTTGGCACAACCCATGGTGCGACCTTTCTATCTCAGGCATGACCCTATTATCTCAGCACAACCCTTCTGTTCCTGGCGCGACCCATGGCGTGACTTTTCTCTCTTAGGCATGACCCTTCTATCTCAATGCGACCCTTCTTCTCCTGGCATGACCTTTCTGTTTTCCAGCGTGACCTTTCTATTTTTCTTCTTTCTCAAGTGTCGTCTATTAACAAACTCCTCAATATCACTTGACTTGGATCATTTTCAATCCATCTGTGATTGATGGTGGATTTCCTTGCTCGAATGAGTGTTCAAGCAACCAATTTACTTCATCAACTTTACTCTCAATGCATTTGCCACAATAATTTAACTCAAGACTTAACCATGCCTTGATACATGATTGGGTGGTTGGGTATTTCCTCCATTAACTAGTTCTTAAGGTTCGATTCAAGGTATTGATCCACACAAGACTGATTCTTGCTTCCTCCACATTCTGAATGACCATAAATTGCTCACACAGAGTATCACATAGTTTCTACACAGAAATTTCATTTTCTTTCTAAGCAAACTTACAAACAACGATTCCACTAAAGAAAACCCAAGAATATTTAGTAACAAATTATTTCATCAATATTTCTCAATGCAGAGCAATCCTCTTACAAACAAGTCCACAATTCAATGCAATAGGATTCAATCCAATATCACATATTTTCAATCTATTAAGTGGGTTTCCAAACATTCTACTAGGATCATATATTCCTATAGTCATTCACCACCGGAGATATCCAGCCATAACAATTCATACATTTGGCACCATTCATCATCTATATAGGAACATAAATATTTACTTCACATTAACAGAGATATACCAGAGGTATTTTCCATACCATAAGCACATAATTTTCCATCTATTAATTGAATTCAAATATACATCAAACTTGACCAGGTATACAATGTGGGCACACAACCCTGGTCTCTTCTATTCACACTCACTCCACACACCTCTCTCTACCTCTACATGTCCCTTAGGCTTACAATTATAGGAATAATTACATAGTTATGGATCATTCTGGTTCCTAGTTCTTCTCCATAGATCTCTCAACTTAAATCTCTCAATTAGTTCCTAAAATATCTTAATGATCCCTTGAGGATCTCAACAACAATTCTATATCTAAATTCTACCTTTATGAGAAAATTATACCAAATCTCTCAATCCACTTTTAACTCAACTAATTCCTATTTTAGGATCTCCTAATCCTTAAGACCTTTATGAGATCTTCACAAGTCTAATCATCTCTAATATTCTCACATAATTGAGAATATTTACATTTAAAACCTCACACGCATATTTCACACTCAAATTATTAAAAATATACAAAATTTCCTATTAAGAAATAAAAAACATCATATCCCCTAAGTCAACCAAATATACAATGTTTTTCTTGAGAAGGATTCTCCAGCATTAACAAGTGACTTGAAAAGATGACCCTACAATGTTTTTAATTGAACTGCTCCTGACAATCAAATATCTTCAATAACAAATGGATCGAACCATGCGACTTCAAGTTTTCTCAGTTTTCCTTTCACTCCATTGTTGTATAGCAGTAATAAATTGACAACTTGGAAATGTTTAAAATGTAGTTTCCAATCATGCCACATTTTTTATTGGTCCTTTCTAATTTGTTGATGATATAGTGCATACAATTAGTCTTCTTCCAATTGATGTAATTGTCAGAGTTCTTGTGCCTATAATTTTGAATTTTATTTAAGTATGGTTGACACAGCTTGTGTGTTTGCTAAATAATGAAGTAGTACAAATGCTTATTGTCCAAAAACAAATTTAAATGATGTCAAACACATAAAATTATTATAAGTTGTTCGATAATCCCATAAAATTTCTGGAATTTTGTTATCCCAATCGTCATTGTCTATGATGCATATTTTCAATAATACTTTGTGTAAGATTTTTATTAAAGGACTCGACTGCACCATTTTCTTGGGGGTGGTATGTGTTGGTTTTTTGATGTTAAATCATGAAATTTTCTGTAAGTACTTCAATTATGTTATTATTAAAGTGTGTTCCTCTATGGCTCATGAGTACTAGGGATAGCCAAAATGCGTCACTATGTTTTCATATATAAATTTTGCTACACCTTCCTTAGTGTATGATACTACTAGTTCTGTGTCTTCCAATTTTGTTACATATTCGAGCGCAGTGATGATGTACATTGCACCTGTTCAATTTTATCGCCTAGGGAAGACGTCGATAAAGTTGATCCACCATATTTAATAGATATATATTATATTATTATAATATATATATATATATATATATATTATATATATATATATATTATATATATTATATATATATAATTATATATATTATATATAATATATATATATATATATATAATTATATATATAATATATATTATATATATATATATATATATAATATATATATATTATTAATATATATTTCAGTTAATCCTTCTGGGGTTTACCTATGTGGCAAAATTATGATATTTTTGTGAGTTCGGTGGGAACTAATTCAATATTGAATAGGTGTGCGTCAGGAAGATTGTCGTCAATCTCCATTAGTTCACCCTGTGATTCCAGTCATGATAAATGATCAAGGCTGACATTTTGTGTTCCAGGTCAGATGATAACTTCAAATTCAAATTCCTGAAATGACAATAGCCATCGGAAAATCTGTCCTTGATGCATAGGCTTATTGACGAGGAATTTTAAGGCTTGTTGATTGATATAAATTATGAAAGGATTTTCCAAAAGGTAATGCAAAAATTTTTGTAGCAAAGATATCATTGTTAATGCTTCATGCTCTATCATGAAATTGTTTAATTATTCTTTGTTAAGCTTATGACTAGTGTAAGCATTTGGGTGATCTATTAATTCTTCATTGGGCTATGCTAAGGCTACCCTGACTGCCACATTTAATGCATCAACATGAACATGAAACAATTTATACCAATCTAGGAATTTAAGAATTGGATCTTCAACCAATTTCTTCTTTAATGATTGAAATGATTTGTCATGCTCATAGGAATAAATAAAAGGGATATTTTTTTGAGGAGTTCATCAATTTGGAATGCTATATTGGAGTAGTGCCTAATGAATATTTTGTAATAATTTATATGTCCTAGAAATGTTTTAATCTGCTTCTAGTTAACTCAAGGTTTCAAATTTAGAATTACCTTTATTTTTGCCATATCAACTTTAATTCTATCATTTGAAACAACGTGACCTACTAGTATTCCGATGGGAGTTGCAAAAGTAAATTTTCTTATGTTAAGGGATAGTCATATATGTCTGCATCTTTTGAGAATTAGTCTTAACCAATGAATATTAGCCTTTAGTAGTGTGTCAAATGTCTAATCATCAAAGTAAACATCCATGGTATTATAGATGTATTCCTGGAATGCTTTGACAACAATTCTCGAAAATACAACTGGTGCGTTTTTCAAACCAAATGACATTACTATATGCAAAAGAGCCTAATTGTAACAAATGTTTTTTTTTCTCAGTCTTCTGTTGTTATGGGTACTTGATTTTACTTTGAAAAGTCAAGCATAAAGGACTTCAATTCATGTCTTGCTACATCATTATTGATTTCGTCAGCAAACAAAGTTGGAAATAGATCAATAACCGTTAGCTTATTTAATCCATGATAGTCAACACAGATACACAACCTTTTTAGGTCATTCTTTTTTGGCTGGACAGAAATAGAGATTTCCCATTCTGATGTCTCTATTATATAAAACCAGCGGAAGAATTCCTTCTATTTCATTTTGTACATTAGGCTTGTGTTTATGAGATATTTAAAAGGTATCTTCTTTATTAACTTGGCTCCTGGGATAAGATTGATCCTCATTTCTCCCATTTCTTTAACAAATCTTTTTAAATATTTGTAATATTGAGCAAATACATCTTAGTATTCTTTGAGCAACTCGAAAAATTCCATTATTTGTTTCTCTGGCCAATAGTTTCCAAGTTGGATGATTTTTGGTCGATCATCATTTAATATGTCGACTTCTTTTATTTTAATTTTCGCATCTATCCAGTCGGATGCCTTAGATTCATCAAGTCACTGTTCACCAATATTTACCTCTTGATATATAACTTATCTGATTTATCTATATCTTGTTTCTCGATTTTGTATACACACTGGATTTTCTTATAATTTTCCAAATGATGGTTATTCAAGGTAAAACTCTGGCCAACAATGGGTGATTATTCCATTTCCAACTAGCTAGCCATTTTATGTTATGTAGTAGATCCTATGTAATTACAAGTTAACAAATTATTTATATAAGTATGTTTATAAGTATGTTTATCGATTGGATTTTCTTGTACAAATTATTTAATTTTTTTCGCTGCACCCTTCAGTTTTTCCTCCTATGGTTCAAACTAGAAACATTTAATCAAGTTTTATTTTAATTCCTTCCACTGGAGGGATTGGCCCCTTGCTTATTTTAACGTGTACCACTTGTTTGGAAGATTATCTAGTTTGTTTGGAAACATGTGTGGCCAAAATGTTCATCCTTATATTTGATTCATCACCATCTTGATTCACAAATTTTTATGTGTTCAACAACGTCCTAACCATCACTGAAAGTTGGTATGTTTACTTGTGTGGATAAATTTCTTCGTCCAAATCACTTAATAAAATAAGAGGTTGCAGTCGTCCAAGTCTAAACTCACGATGAGTCTGTATCCCACCATCGTGTTGCTTAACCAGTAAAAGTTTGGACTAGACTCTACATTCATCCTTTTTCTCCAATTGATTTTGTTGCCTATTCTACATGGTTAACAAGGGATACCCTTTCTTTAAGTCAGATATGGGAACTAGAGTCAACTATTAAATCAGTTGGGAGTAAGGATGGAATTTCTCTATAGTTATTTTCTCATGTCATTGGCATGACCTTGATAGAATAACAAGGTTAGATTATAGATGTTGCAATATCTTGTATCGACCAACACTCCTTTGCCTTTGATTCATAATTCTCAATTTTCCATTGATAGAGTTTAGTGTCTAAGTTTTGTCGAATTGAAAGAGGAGATCCAGTTAGTATTTCACCCTAAGAATTTGGCTCCACATTGTCGCATCCATCATGTAATACTTGATTTAGTTTTCTGATTTCATCTTCTTCATTGGTAGACTCTACCCAAGGCTTTCCTTGTGTGGATCTAAAGGAATGATGATATTTTTTTTTATTTCCTTTTAATTTGATTCTATCTTTTTATAGTGATATAGTCGGCTTCATTCTTCATCCCCATGGTCAGCCAACTAATGTTGGATAGGCAGGTATGCCGTTGACTAAGTAGATGAATTCAAGGTCAACTATCATCAGTATCTCCATTATCAATGTTTGAACTTACCATATTGTGCCAAATGGTTCAATGAGTTAGCCAATTTAAGATAATTAGTTGTTATGTGTAGACTTGGTTGTCCCATGCTGATCCATGTGTCTCTCGGAAGAATATTTACTTTAGATCTGAAATCGACAACAACTTATTTATCCATAAAACTGTTTATTTCCAAGTCAACTTGTGGGTCATGATCATCTACGTGATTACCATGCGAAAGTTGTCTCACATTTTTCCCTCTTTCTCTATTTTCATTACATTTTTTCAATAATTCAAAAATTCGGTTGATAACGTGTTTTTATGTTAGAACCTCAAGAAATTCTTCTAAAATTAGGTCCTTAGATACCCCTTGGTCATCAATTTATTTTGTAAAGAATTCAATTTCTCTGGACATTGTTTCATTTTAATGTTGTATATCTGGATACTTTGTTGAATTCTTGATAGGCTAGAACAAATGATTATTTTGATCATTGCTATCTCTTACATATCCTAATCTTGTAACCACATGAAGAATTTTAGAGTTTATAATATCATGCTTTAGGATTGTTTGTAGTAGATTAATGAATCTTTTATTTAAAACTTTTTCTATAATTTTAGGACAATATTCTAGAAAATGGCCACTTAGAACACACATTTTATAGAAGCGTAAGTCGGTTTTATCCTTTAAAGGAAATTCAGTTGCAATATATACCTCCTACCAACAAGTATATCAGTAAAATCTCCCACATACTCAGCCCTGAACATGAACTTTACTGTTATAACCGCCTCCCCGACCACCATATCCTCCTTGACCTCATCCTCTTCCATTGAATGGAGGTGGTTCCAATAATTGGTCGATGGCCTGAGTATGTTATACAACACGATAATTGGATTTAGTTTTTCAGTTGAATGGAGAATCCTGGATGGAATGTGCATTGTCTTCACATAATGCACACCATTTTCGTTTGAAATTTCATAGGTTATACTCACAATCTTTAGTAGAATGATTACAAGAAATTTCATAGATGTCATAGTACACATCAACTTGTATTCTTATAAAATATTGGTCAAAGTATTCTCAGAACTTAAATGTGTCTTTGGTATGTCCTTCCATGTGGAAATTGGTGCACCATAACTGATTTTTTTGGAGTGATAGTTGTAATAGAGAATTATGTAGTTACTCTAATCTATCTTCAATTTTGTTGTCGGTTGGTGTATTGATTGATTGATTCTCGTCATGTTGTTCAATTTTCTAGGACAATTTAAGAGCTTCTTCACATGTCTTTATTTCATGCATTTGATGTGGCCCATAGATTTTTTGAAGTAGTCCAACTAGATACCATTATACTAGTATATTCTACTCGATAGTGTATGCAATATGACTTAATAAATATTTAAAGAATTTATCATTTTCATGTACAAATTTGTTCGACCTATGATTTATTTCTTTTAGTTTTTATGCTTCCAAGTGCTTAATATCTTGTGATTTAAAGTAGGTGAGGAAACTGGTCTTGATCTCATCCTTTGTCTTATTTGGTTTTTCTATTAAGTTCATGAACCATATTAGGGCTCATTTCCTTAGCACTGCATCAAATTTCTCCATTTGTTTGTCTTCATCGTTAATGTCATTTGCGGCCTATATTTTTTCACAAACAAACCAACGCCTCTTTGGATCTTCATCTCCTTCATAAATTGATATATGATTTAGTCACATCTTAGTCATCTTGTGTGAAGTCAGGTGAAACTGATCATTTTTGTTAGTTTCATCATTAGGGCTTAGGTATTTACTTTCATCTATTACATTAATGTATTAATATATAAAATCTTTGGTCTGACACTCCCTATCTATATATTTCGCAAATCGACTTGCTTGTGGTCATGACTCTTCTTCAACCGATTATGACCTTTAGTTTTCTTCAACAGATGCAAGCTATAGTAGGGGGGTTACGGTCGTGAGGTTAGACAATAAGAGAAGTATTTTTTATAATTCACTATTATTATTCGATTTATTTTGAATAGAATTTTTATTTTGTTGAGGGTTTCTTTTCTGGTCATCAGTATACTAGACTGTAGGAATTTCATAATAATTCCTAGACTGAAGAAATGCACTTATGCTGGGTCTCGATAAGGATCTCCTCAGAGTATTTCTTATTGCTGGACAAAAACCATTTCCGTAATATCTAATTTCGCTCTTGGAGTTATCAGTGTACCTTCATTCTTTATTGGGGTGGGCGATGTTATGCATCTCAAATCTTCTGAGGAGTCTCATGAACCTTCACTCTCACACCCCTGATTCTTCATTATTTTATTCTGGTATTCTTGTTCTCTAATTTGATCCCGTCGATATTGTCTCAAGTCCCTTGCTAATTTTTGTATATAAGCCAAGTGTTTGTATTGTCAGTCACTATTTTGTCAGCTCTTTCCTTGTTGCTTCTTCTTGACATGCAACTTCTTTCCATCCATTTTCGTCAGCTACAATATTTTTCCAACATTTTCTTTCATTCTTTTATTTCCTTTTTATTCCTAACGTACACTATCCCCCAAAAGCCGACCAGACTAGTGTCTATTCGTGAGGGAGTATCTTTCGGGCATACTTATTTACTTAAAAAAAAATCCCACACTTTTTTTTGTGTCTTTACACTGAGTGTCTAGAAACTTGTGCCACTTCATCTGGTCCTTCTTCTAGTTGGTATTAGTTGGAATCCCTAGTGGTGGGAGATATTTGACGATGTGTCTTGCACTTTTATCTAAAAGGAATTTACGTAATAGGGTGGTTATTGGGAAGAAGAACCTATCATGTAGATCATGGTAGAACCTAGTTTTTGGATGTTTGACAGATGTTCAGTCTTCTAATGCTTGTTCCTCACAGTAGTATTCCAAGATCGAATCGAGCCACTTGTGTATATTCATTTGACCACCTTTTGATAGTTTCAATAACAACCGAGCGCTAGTTTGGTATTGAGGTTTATTGATAAGTAACATTGTCAAGGAAATTTTTAATCTCTACTAGGGCTCCTTCAATAAAAAAACTCGTGTTTCTGTGAAGAAGTTTTCCCTAGCTTTTGCAATCGACAACTGATTCTTCCGTGCATAATCTTTTAGATAGTTATTTATCTTCGGTTCCCACCATAAATGTATCTCATCTAGGTTTAACATTTATGCTTTCATATTATATTGGACTCAGGTTCTTTCTACCGACAACAAACCAATGTTGTAATATAGTGAAAATTGTGCATTTTTACTAGTAGACAAACACAAGTATGTTGGCATTATGACACAGGTTTGGCACAGGTTTGGCTTGATGACAGTGTTATCCTTGATGGAAACTCACTCAAATAGAAGATCACAAGTTTAGGCTCTCAAAATAGTAGAAAATGAGATACCCGCAGGTTCCTATTCACAAAGTTGTGGTCATCGGTAGGATCCGCAGGTGCACCGATCAAAAGGTGTGGACATATTCACAGGTGTACCGAACAAAAAGTGCGGACGTAAAGTACACAAACTTTCATGCAGAGAAAATCGTGCGCACGTGGGAAATATTACTGTTGGTCCATGGTATTTAGTCTGACATTTTTGATCCTATGGTTTTGGTCTGTGGTTTTACATCTAAAGTATTGAACCCAAGTTTAGGGTCCCTAGTATTGGATCCCTATGGTTTTGGACCATGGTTTGAGTAAGGCCTAGTCTATAAAAAGGAAAGGAGATCATTTGGCTGGGGACAGATGTGTTGAATATCTTAAGAAGAGAAAGATCTGAAATTCTGGTGAACGATTGGTGAGTTACAACTGGACCTGAATCAAGGAGAAACCTGAGCATTACAAGATGGATCTACTGATGGGTCCAGATCTCTTTGGCACATGATTAGATCTGTAAATCTGATAGTTTGGGGTATAATTGAAGTCTGATAAATTATCTATACCCGGAGGTCCATAGGCTAGACACAGCGCAGGTGCGAAGGTCCGCAGGCTCGACACAGCGCAGGTGCGCCAGTCCGCAGGCTAGACACAGTGCAGGTGTGGTGGTCTGTAGGCTAGACACAGTGCAGGTGCAAAGGTCCGTAGGTTTGACACAACGCAGGTGTGGAGACTCTGAGGCTCGACACAGCGGAGGTGTGGAGACCCACAGGTTTCTATTGGTGAAGTTGCAGACTTTTCTTGAAATATGTTTTAGTTGCTTTTTTCTATTATTGCAGTGTTCAGGGTTTTCAATTGGTGTCTGGTTGTTGTGTGCTGAGAAATTATTGATTCGGTATTTGTACAAGGAATTTGGTTGATTACAGATCTATTTGATGTTTAATTGATACTCATGGATCCAGTCTGAAAATTTATGAAACGTGGTCCCTAGAAGAAAAGAGAAGGTTGAAGCCTTCAGTAGGTCAGCACCTACGTACTGGTACCTCATCTAGTACAAGAGCTAAGGGGGTTGTAGCTCCCTTCCAGGAGAGTCTGGAGAACGAGAGAAGGTTGTAGCCTTCTGCAGGTTGAAGCCTGCATGCTGGTATAAGACTGCACCAGTACAAAATCATTGTAAAAAGAAGTTTCTAATCGAAAGAAGATAGAGACATATTGCAGCAGGTGGTTTTCACCCACATTGGGTTTCCACCTTATATCTTGTGTTCTTTGGTGTGAATGTCTGCTCTATTTTTCTTGTTCCTGTTTACTGTTATATGGTTCTAACACACAGATTAATGATCAACATCTAAAGAATAAATTAAATTATAGGTCTAGAAGGTATACGTAAGATTCATTAGTCAGATCTGCAAATGTTTCTATAGATTGAAAAAGAATTTGATAATACTGATTCACCCCCCCCTCTCAGTATTATTTTCAACAATTGGTATCAGAGTAGGTCCTTCAAGAAAATCTTGATCGCTTGAAGGAAGACCTATCATCATGAGCAACTACGAAAAGGAAGCATCTACCAGGCCACCGATTTTTGATGCAAACAACTTCGTCTATTGGAAGGTAAGAATCACTGCCTATCTTCAATCTCTTGGTATATAAGTTTGGGATATTATGGAAACAGGATACACATTTCCATCAGCAACTCCTACAGATGCAGCTGGTAAGAAGCAGTATGAAACAAATGCAAAAGCTCTCAATACTCTATTAGCAAGTCTATCTCAGTCAGAATTCATCAAGGTTATGCAACTCAAAAGCGCAAAAGAAATATGAGACAAGATCGTTCTGAGCTATGAAGGAGATGAACAGGTAAAACGAGAAAAATTACAAACTCTTAGAATTCAATATGAAAGTCTCAGAATGCATAATGATGAAATTGTGGCTAGCTATTTCCTACGTATAGATGAGATTGTAAATTGTATGAAAAACTTGGGTGAAGAAATAAAAGAACTTGTTTTGGTTGAAAAGGTTCTAAGATCTTTGTCTCCCATGTTTGATTCAAACGTTTCTGCCATAGAAGAAAAGCAGAATCTACAGAGCCTTACCATGTCACAGCTACACGGAATTCTAACTGCTTATGAAATGAGAAAAGGAGGACCGTCAGACAGGAGAGAAGCTGCATTCAAGGCTTCAGGAAAAGGAGATTACTATGAGTCAGGACATATGTCAGAAGAAGAGGAAGAATCAAATTTTGTCAAGAAACTTAAACGGGGAACTGGTAGATTCAGAGGTAAGCTGCCTTTCAAATGCTTTGCTTGTGGAAGAGTCGGTCATTATGCTGCAAAATATCCTCATAAAGATAAACTAGACAAAGGTAAGGAACCTATTAGATGGAACAGAAAACATAATAAGAAGAGCTATTACACGCATGAAGACAGTGATGGATTGTCAAATAGTGATGAATATGAACAAGGTAATGATGATAGACTTTTGATGACTTTTGAAGATGATGATTTCTTGGATGCTATAAATGAAGAAGGTGTTTATGAAGAAATTTCTAAACTTAAAGTTTGTTTAGAGGAAAAGAATATGATTATAGATACTCTAACATTCCAACTTGCTGAAAAGGACAAACACAATGAAGGGTTAGAATGTGAAATTGTGGGACTTAGGAAAGAAATTGAGAAAACAAAAGCCCTTAATCTCAGATTTGCTAAAGGGTCTGAAACTCTAGATGAGATTGTCAAAGTACAACGTTCTCCTCTAATCAAGATTGGTCTCGGATATTCCGAAGAAGCATCTCAAGCTCAGAAGCAAGCGCAAAAGCCATCCACCTCAAAAAGTTATCTTGATGCAGCAAGGAGAAGTGAACAAGTTGACAATTGACCGCAAAAGTATAATGCAGATCACCAGGGAAATCAGGGACAATTTGCTTCAAGAATGATCAAAGACTATCAAGTAAATCAGGGGCAATCCACATCAAGGATGAAAAGAAGCCTCAACCGACCACAGGTAAATCATTCTCAATTTGGCTCAAGAATGGATGGAAACTACAATCATATGGCTGGTAGATTTGATAATCGCAGGAATTTCTTCAATGGCTAATGTTTCTCTTGTCATAACTTTGGACATAAAGCTGCTCAAGGTGTTTCCTATAAGACCATCATGACTAGGGAAGCTCAAAAACAAAGGAGTATGACAGGAATCATGAAAATAACCTACAATAACTTCTATGCTCTTGAAAATGAAATAGAATGTTCCATCTGTAACAACTTCAGTCATGAAGACTTTGAATGCAGAAGTAGGTTTCGGCAAACAACTCAGAAGGAGCAAGCTTCATTAAGTTCCAAAACATGGAAAAAGAAAGAAACACAACCGGAAAGATGTGGGATATCCTTATATGCGAAAGGATAGGAAAATCAATGGTACATCGACAGTGGATGCTCGAAATATATGACAAGTAATAAAGAAAAACTGTAGGCATATAGTGCCTTAGAAAAGGAAAATAAGGTTTCATTTGGAAATGACACCCCTGCATTCATAAAAGGTAAAGGCTTTGTTCATTTGAAAGAAAAGGTGAAGGCTAGAAATGTTATGTATGTTGATGGCTTAAAGCATAATCTATTGAGTGTCAGTCAGATCTGTGATCAAGGAACTGAGGTAATATTTCGATCAAATGGATGTATTGTTCGTGAGCTTGATATAGGAAAAACAGTGATCAGAGGCCTAAGAACTCCAAATAACTTATACTTACTCAAGGGAGAACAACAACAATGCTACTTAAGCAAGAATGATGAACACTAGCTACGACAAAGAAGACTGAGGCATCTTAGCTTCTCCCAGATTAGGAAAGCATGCAAATATCAAACAGTTCATGATCTTCTTGACATCAGAATTCCGAACAATACAATATGCAAATCATGCCAATTTGGTAAGAAAACCAAAACTAATTTCCATGAGAAGGAAGGATTAGCTAGCAGGCCACTTGAACTTGTCCACACCGATATATGTGGTCCAACTAGGAAGAGGTCACCTCAAGGAGAAGAGTATTTCATATTGTTCATTGACGACTTTTCAAGGATGTGTTGGGTAGGATTCATGAAGTATAAAGATGAAGCTTTCGAAAAGTTCAAGTCATTCAAAGATTTGATTGAAGACGAATCAGATCACAGAATCAAATGCCTCAGATCTGATTGAGGAGGGGAATTTACCTCGAATGAATTTTTCGTTTTTTGTGAAGAACATGGAATAAGGGAATTTTCTACTGCAAAGACTCCTCAGCAAAATGGAGTAGTGGAAAGGATGAACAGAACGGTTCAACAAATGGCTTGTGCTATGCTTGATGAGTCTGGAACTCCTGCAACCTTCTGGGGTGAAGCCGCATTTGCCGCTGCTACTATTCTCAACAAGACAAACGTCTGGGTAAATAGCACTTAGACTCCTCATGAACTTTGGTACAGTAAAACTCCCACAGTAAAATACTTCAAAATTTTTGGAAGCAAATGCTACATTAAAAGGACTGATGAAAATCTTGGCAAGTTTGAACCTAGAGCAGATGAAGGCATTTTACTTGGCTGCTCTCCCCACAGCAAATCTTACAAATGTTACAATAAAAGATTTGGTAAAATTGTTGAAAGCATTGATGTAGTGGTTGATGAAGAGGGAAACACTCCTAGGCAGGTAAAATCTAAATATTTTGAAGATGGTGAAGACTATCCATCAACATCAAGTCAGATTCATGACGAGGACGAACCCATGAGGCACCAGAATAACAAATAAGGATAGAAGAAAAGACTCCATCTAGATACGTTCAGAAGAATCATCTAGAATCTCAAATTTTGGGGTAGAAAGAGGCAGGTGTACAAACAAGAAGAACCATTTCAGAAGCTTCAAGCTATCTAGCATTGCTCTCCTCCACTAAACCACAAAATGTAAGAGAGGCTTGCAAATATGAATGTTGGGTCAAGGCCATGGAGGAAGAACTCAAGCAGATTGAAAAGAATAACACTTGGGAGTTGGTTCGTAGACCAAAAGATAAGAATGTCATAGGGACAAAATGGATTTTCAAAAATAAGCTGAATGAAAATGGGGATGTGGTTAGAAACAAGGCAAGACTTGTGTGTAAAGGATATGCACAACAAGAAGGCATAGACTTTGAAGAAACTTTTCCTCTAGTTGCTAGACTTGAGGCTATAATAATGTTCCTTTCTCTCTCTAGCTTTTAGAAGTTCAAAGTATTTCAGATGGATGTGAAATCTGCCTTTCTGAATGGAGACTTAAATGAAGAAGTATATATTGAAAAACCAGATGGGTTTATTCTTGGAAATGATCCGAAACTTGTATGCAGACTCAAAAAGGCTCTCTATGGCCTTAAACAGGCTCCAAGGGCGTGGTATTATTGGTTGGACAAGCACCTCCGTCAACAAGGTTTTATAAAAGGATCAACTGATAGCAATCTATATATAAAAATTGACAATGATAAGTTGTTGATACTTGTTGTGTATGTTGATGATATCGTCTTTGGTAGCAATGAAGAAGACATGAGTCAAAATTTTTCCTTGGTGATGCAGAAAGAGTTTGAAATGTCCATGCTTGGTGAGCTCACATATTTTCTTGGTTTACAAGTCCAACAAAACAAAGACGACATTTTTCTATCACAAACCAAATATCTCAAGCAGATCTTGAAGAAATATGGGATGGAGGTTTCGAAACCAGTATGTACCCCTATGGTGACAGGATGAAGCCTCAACGCAAATGATGAATCGGCAATAGTACATCAACCAACCTATAGATCCATGATTGGTAGTCTGCTCTATCTAACAGGTACCCACCAAACATTATGCATGTAGTAGGAATAGTTGGAAGGTTTTAGGCAAATCCAAAGGAACTCAAAACTATGGCTTATGGTATCCCAGAGGTATAGCTCTCACACTTCATGCATACACAGATGCGGATTGGGAAGGAAGCGTGGATGACAGGAAAAGAACTAGTGGTGGTGCATTCTTCATGGGTCCTAGATTAGTATCTTGGTTCAGCAAGAAACAAAGCTCTATTGTGTTATCTACTGCTGAAGCAGAATATGTAGCTGAAGCATCTTGTTGCACATAACTCCTTTGGATGATGCAAACATTGAAAGATCTTCAAATCACTTGTACTCCACCTATCTCCATTTTTTGTGATAATACAAGTGCAATCAGTATTTCAAAGAATCTTGTCATGCATTCAAAGACTAAGCACATACCGATCAAGTATCATTTTCTCCAAGAACAAGTGCTTGAAAAAAAGGTCAAATTGGAGTATGTTCCCTCTAAGGAACAAATTGCTGATATTCTCACCAAACCACTACCCAGGGAGGCCTTTGAATACCTCAGACAAAAGCTGGGGCTAGTTGATGCATCTTCTTGCTGTTGAATCTTGTCTGTTTCAGAGATTGTTGTACATGAGTTTCATATGTGGTATACGCGTACATATGCTGGTTTATGTGGGTACAGTCAACGTGAAGAAAAGAAAGGATGAGAAGAGTCTGATATGGGTCTGTCAGAGACCATCCGGCATAGGTTTAGGGGGAGCATATATTCTTCTAATAATGCATTGTTGGCATTATCGTAGAAGATCTTGGGTCAATTCTTCATTTGTTTTGATTTCAGGAGGAGCAAGTGCAGAAGGAGAACATGGATACTGATCTATGATTGACAATTGTTGCTGATATTATGTCTTATATTTCTTTTGTCAAGGTCATGTAACAGCCTGTCTTGATTGCCCCACTATGCCTATGATGGATAATGTAATGTTCTTATTATATCATGTATCCCCTCTTGGTTGGGAGTCATATGTATGAAGTCTTTGGTGATAGGAAGGTTAGTTATGATGTATAAAGTCAGAATTATTTTGTAGAACATCTTCTTGCAGATCTTGCCTATATGTCAAGGGGATCTTGGACAGCAGAGCAGAGATTTCAACATGTACTCAGGGGGAGCATAACCCTTTGCCCTTGATGTCAAAGGGGGAGGAAAGACCTTGAGTGACTTTGGGTTGCCATCAAGTCCAAAGGGGGATATTGTTGGCATTATGACACAGGTTTGGCACAGGTTTGGCTTGATGATAGTGTTGTCCTTGATGGCAACTCACTCAAATAGCAGATCACAAGTTCAAGCTCTCAAAATAGTAGAAAATGAGATACCCGCAAGTTCCTGTTCACAAAGTTGTGGTCATCGGCAGGTTCTGCAGGTGTGCTGATCAAAAGGTGCAGACATATTCGCAGGTGTACCGAACAAAAAGTGCGGACGTAAACTACACACACTTTCATGCAGAGAAAATCACGCACACGTGGGAAATCTTATGATTGGTCCATGGTATTTAGTCCGAAATTTTTGATCCTATGGTTTTGGTCCGTGGTTTTTCATCTAAAGTATTGAACCCAAGTTTTGGGTCCCTAGTATTGGATCTCTATGGTTTTGGACCATGGTTTGAGTAAGGCCTAGTCTATAAAAAGGAAAGGATATCATTTGGCTGGGGAAAAATGTGTTGAATATCTTAAGAAGAGAAAGATCGGAAATTCTGGTGATCGGTTGGTGAGTTATAGCTAGACCTGAATCAAGGAGAAACCTGAGCATTACAAGACGGATCTACTGATGGGTCGAGAGCTCTTTGGCGCATGATCAGATCTGTAAATCTGATAGTCTGGGGTATAATTTAAGTATAATAAATTATCTATACCCGGAGATCCACAAGCTAGACACAGTGCAGGTGCGAAGGTCTGCAGGTTCGACACAGCGCAGGTGCGGTGGTCCGCAGGCTAGACACAGTGTAGGTGCGATGGTCTGTAGGCTAGACATAGTGTAGGTGCAGAGGTCTGCAGGTTCGACGCACCGCAGGTGCGGAGACCCGTAGGCTCGACATAGCGGGGGTGCAGATACCCGCAGGTTTCTATTGGTGAAGTTGTAGACTTTTCTTGAAATATGTTTTAGCTTCTTTTGTCTATTATTGCAGTGTTTAGGGTTCTGAATTGGTGTCTGGTTGTTGTGTGCTGAGAAATTATTGATTTAGTATTTGTACAAGGGAGTTGGTTGATTGCAGATCTATTTTATGTTTAATTGATACTCATGGATCCAGTCTGAAAATTTATGAAACATGATCCCTGGAAGAAAAGAGAAGGTTGAAGCCTTCAGTAGGTCCGCACCTACGTACTGGTACCTCAACTAATACAAGAGCTATGGGGGTTGTAGCTCCCTTCCAAGAGAGTCTGGAGAATGAGAGAAGGTTGTAGCCTTCTACAGGTTGAATCCTGTGTGCTGGCATAAGACTGCACCAGTACAAAATCATTGTAAAAAGAAGTTTCTAATTGAAAGAAGATAGAGACATATTGCAGCAGGTGGTTTTCACCCACATTAGGTTTCCACCTTATATCTTGTGTTCTTTGGTGTGATTGTATGCTCTATTTTTCTTGTTCCCGTTTACTGTTATATGGTTCTAACACACAGATTAATGATTAACATCTAAAGAATAAATTAAATTATAGGTCTGGAAGGTATACAGAAGATTCATTAGTTAGATGTGCAAATGTTTGTATAAATTGAAAAAGAATTTGATAATATTGATTCACCCCCCCCCCCTCTCAGTATTATTTTCAACAAAGTAAACATACAAAATTCATTTAAGATAAACAAGACAAAATCATGGGGAGATAACCAAGTCGCATATATGCATTCTTTATTATATGTGGAATCATTGTTACATTCATACTGACAGGTATCTATAGACTCATAGACAATTACAAGAGTCTAAATATAAAATTAATCATAATGTCTACCTTTTCATTATTTATTCATTTGTCATATTAAAATCTATTACATTGAGGCTAGTCATATGGGCTGACTATCCCTCTTCTCACTCAATGAGTCAGTCAACCCAGCTAGCTCCTTCAACATTATTAATGAATTGAAGGTTTTTGTTTTCACTACATCTTTATGTTCTTATTTATATCTGTATTTCATTTCATTCCTTCCAAAATTTGGATCAATCTGTATCCTTCTCATACAATTCCTTCATAAAATCAAATCCCAATACCTGAATTTGACTTTCCTGCAACAATACTTATCTCCTACTCAAAGCATTTGCAATTTTATTAGACTATCCACTGATGTGCTTTAAAACAAATGTAAATGTTGGGTCCCTATAATACTAGTGATTACCCCATTACTATGGTAGTTGTACCCCTTATTTAAATTTTTGTGCCCCTATTTCCCCCATATTGCTATTACTGTGCCCCATAGAATCCCTCTATTATTATTTTTGTGGCTTTATATTATTATTGTTAGGTCGGCTGGGTTATATTGTGACTCCTTAGACTCCTATATATAGAAAGGAGGATTGGTCATTTGTATCATCCAAGAATTGTTCATTTATGTAATGTAAATGAGGTTTCCCCCTCGAAGAGGCTAAATTCTAAGGCGTTGATCTATCTTTTCTATCTTTTCTTGAGTTGGTTTCATAACATTTGGTATCAGAGCTTTGGATTCTAGGGTTTCGCTGCTCCAAACAGGTCATCGTGGAATTTTCACTATAACTATTTTTCTGTGAAGTTTCAGAAGTTTCAAAACAAACCCATTTGAGAAGGAATCGTGCTGAACCTTGGGTCCAAATTTCAGAGCTTTTCACGCGATATTTGCGGAGATATGATCTGAGGACGTTGGCCTTTTTAGAGACTCCTGAATTACATTCAAAAAATGTGACCTGGGAAAAATCGTCATAACTTTCTCTTTGAGAATCGGATTGAAATTTCGTAAGAAGGTACAGAAAGAGGACGGACTGTAGTTTCTTGTGTGTATTTTATAGATCTAAAGGTTCAAACAGTGACTCGTGGTACGTCGTACAAGTTCGCTCTACTGAACTAGTCTATAATCAAGTCATTGTGGGAGATTTTGAATAACTCTTCTTTGGAGAATCCAATTTGGGTCAGACTTGTGGCATTGGAAAGAGGACACAGAGGGCTACTATAGTTCACAAATTCAGAACTAGATGATCAGAAAGTACAGAGATACATCAGAGGAAATATCGAGCTCCTACAAAGTGAAAAAAGTGTGTAGATTTTCTTAAATTTTTGCTTAAGCTGGTTTGGAAATTTA